>PVJH01037219.1:0-18131 GCA_004026705.1 Nesogale talazaci | reverse complement strand
ACTTGAAGGTAAACAAGAGGCCATTTAGCTCAGGAGAGGTGAAGCCCACATGGAAGAAACATGTGATCATGAGGCATCAAAGGGATAAGATATCAGACTTCAAAGAACTTAAAAATTATATCATTATAAAGGAGAGGTACAGATGGGGGACCCAAAGTCTATCTGCAGGGGAAGTGACATCCCCATATAGAAGGTTTGTGGGGAGGAGATGAGCCAGTCAGGGTACAGGTAAGCAATGATGAAATATGAATGTTCCCTCTAGTTCTTAAAAGCTTCCTCCCTCCCACTATCATGATCTGAATTCTACCTTACAATTCTGGATAGACCAGAGGGTGTACATAGGAAATCCAGGGCACATGATCCCTTTAGGACCAGTAGAAAGAGTAGTGACACTGGGAGGATGTAGGGAAGGTGGAGTAGAAAGGGGGAACTGGTTATATAGATCTTCATATTACCTCCTCCATGGGATACAGACAACAGGGGTATGGGAAAAAGGAGACAGTGGAGAAAATAATAATTATCTGTAACTTATCAAGGATGCACGAGGAAGGGGACAGTGGGAAGGGAGTGAATAAAGGAGGAGCTGACGCTTAAGTGGAAAGAAAATGTTTTGAGAATAATGATGGCAACAAATGTATAAATGTGTATTACATACAATGGATGGATGTATGGTTTATGATGAGATGTATGAGCACCCAATAAAATGATTTTTAAAAATCTGGAAAAATATCCATTCCCAAATGAGTATCTGAATTACTAGTAGCAATATCTTTACATAGAAACCCTGGTGGTGTAGCGGTTACTGGTTGAGTTGTTAAATATGAAGTCTGTTCAAAACCACCTATCACTCTGCTGGAAGGACAGGAGTTTCTACCCCCCAAAAGAGATTCAGTTTCAGACACTCATAGAGGAATTTCAATCCCATCCCCGTGGCCACTCTGAGATGGTATCAAATCAATGGCAGTGAGATTGAGTGTTGTTGTTGTTGTTGCTTGGTTTTTTTTTTTAATAGCTATACATTTACATGTGAAAGTTGATCATGGAAAAAAGGAAGACTAAAGAAGAATCACTATGCCAAAACACAAACAAGTCTTTCTTGGAAAAAGTACAGCCAGACTGTTCCTTAGAAGCAAGGATGGTGAGACTTCATCTCAAGGAACCATGATCATTTTACAGGAGTTCATTGCCCTGCAGAGGGACATTAGACTTGTGAGAGTTGGGGGGAGGGCAAAGAAGAAGGGCTGTGTTAGTCTGTGGAGATTAAAGAAACAAATTCATAGACACACATATGCATATATGGAAAAGGTTTGTATGCAAAAGGAATGGAACATTGAAAAAGCATCCCAATCCAGGGCAGCCCAAGTCTATACATCTGCTATTAGCCCATATGTCTGCTACCAATCAACAAGTCCTCTTCAGACTAACCCATGCAATGATGCGAGGACAATCACAGGCCAGTGTGTGAAGAGTCTTGTGTATCCAGGTGGTAGAAATATCTCAGCTATAGCAGGGGTCTCTTTGTGCCATCCCAAGCATCTCAGCACTGGCAGGAGTCTCCACATGCTTCTCCAACCCCAGATGTCTGGTTCCATCAGGGTAAACCCATGTGGCATCTCCTCTGGGCTCCTCCAGGTACCAGGACTCAGGATCTACCAGCATGCTGCCATGTTGTCTTGTCAGTAAGTGGAGTGTCTCCAAGAGACTGAGTCAATAGTCTCTCACTTTCACGAGGGAGATATCATGTCATTTCTCAAAATTTTCAGAGAAAGCCAGGCCCAAACAGAGTTCGCATTCACTATCTCTAGATTGACAGGTCAGCGTCCTCCCCTACACTCTTAATCAAATTGGCACCAGAGTACATGACTGACACAAAGGCCCTCAGTAAAATGGTTTGATACAGTGGCTGAAAACCATGGGCTCAAACATAAGAATGATAGTGAGAATAGTGTGGAGACAAGCAGTGTCTCATTATGTTGTACACATGATGACTCAGAGTTGGAGCACTAAGGGTCCTGCTATGGAGACCTAGTGGTACCTTTCAGCAACTTAGCTATGTTGGAAGTTGAAATTTACTGCATGACAATCATAAGTATGTTGTTTTCTTTTTTTTTGAAATTACCCCAGTATGCCAAGGAGATAAGTTGGGATTATGATATGAACCACCTGCATTCCAGTTAAAACTTACAGCATCTGCCACAATAAGCAAAGTGCAGTCCAGAGAAAGCTACAAAAATGTTGACAACATATACAAGTGTGTAGTGTCTACCATATTCCTTTATTTAGCTTTCATTCTTTGGAGGTCTGATCTATATGTTCAATGGTCATTTATAATGCTAAAATATCTAATTAATTGGCCGTTAGTCCAACAAACACTCTTCATGTGGTCTCTGCTGCTATTTATATTTTCAAACAGCAAATCATTTTTAGTTATTTCCAATATTCAGATTGCAATCGATACTAATGTTCATTCCAGTTAGATGAATTTCAGATTGTAGAACAAGGTAAAAATATACATTTTCCTTATCTTTTGTATTATTGAGTGCCATTGAATGATAGCATTTACTGGCCTTTCTGGTAGACACACTTATGTTTTTTGATCATTAACAGTGTTATACTTCATGATAGATCTTGAAATACTGTTTCGTCCTCTTTAGTTTTTTTTTATTTTGATCTGAACAGACCATATGACTATCCATTTCATAATATCTAATGCTAGTCAATTTAAGTTTTGATTCGTAAGATGTTTGTCTTCACACATTTTATATCCTTTTCAACAACTTTAGTTGTTTGATACTTCTTGCATTCCAGCCCAAATCATTTCCCATCCACAAAGAATGATGGGCAATGTCTTTGTTTTTGGCTTGAGCACTTGGAAGAAGTGGTTTTTCGATTTAGTATTATCCAAATATTTACAAAAGCACAGATCTGATTGGGGCACAGATTAGGAGTCCTATTTGCTCTGTTAAGTTTGGAATTCTTATGGTAAGGTCTTAATGGTAAAAAAAGAAAGACTATTTTCTCATCTTTTGGGAGGTTAGAAGTGCAAATAAAGAAAACAAACAAAAATACAAATAAGGTCTATTTTGCTTCATTCTGTAGATACCATAGCTAGTATCTGATGACTCCTTCTAATCTTTAACACTGGTTTCATTGAAGTCAAGTGGAATCTTTCTTCTCTTTGTGTGTCTATGTTTATATTGCTCTTTTTATAATGAAGAAGTTATAAAATTTGCAACCTATCATATTCTGGTCCAACCTCATGAATATGAAGTAAAACAACAACAATAATAAATACCTGATTTTTAAGCAAGAACACACACACATCAATAGCATTAGGGCCCAAGGTTGTAATATACTTTTGCATGAAAAAAATTAAAGTCAGAAAAGTGAATTCATAGAAAAATATCCAAACAGTGTGATGGTTATATTATCTGTTATCAATTTGAGACTTAAGAGTAAAGGGGTGGAGTTTAGCCTGTGGAGGCACTCAGGAAATAGATAGCACTCATTCTTGTGAAACATACTGTCTGAAAGTGACATGACAGTGCCTTGGGAGAAACGAATCATGAAGATGGACAGTGAATCTTTGTTTGACCACTGCTTATTGGTAGTGTCTCTTCTGTGGAGAGCTAGAGTTCATATATGTTGATGCAGTTTATTGGGTTGTCTGGAAAAAAAAATTGAGAAGTTAAAGCTTTGATTTTTTTCTTTGGTCTCTGTCTTTAGTTAGTCCTGTGTGAAATGGGGAGAATTCACATGTGTAAAGTATATTTTGAGTTTAGGCGATAAGATTACCCATTGAATTTCTCAGATATGCTCAGAGAAAAAGACTGATAGAAGGTCCAAATGGTTAATAGAAAGCCTGGCTTTGACTTAATGCTGTCAGAGGTCTAATCCCATATTTGTAACAATAGAATAGCTTAGAAAAAGATTAATAAAAGATAGATAAGGATAGAACTTGACTTTTTCATTTCTCATAGTTTTATTTTATTTTAGTGTGTAAGAATGCAAAACTTGGATAACATGCCTCCACTTTAAAATTTGGTCCACAAAAATATATCAATAGATCCAAAACAAACAACTGGATTGACGTGAATGAGGGCAGTCAGAGTGGAGACCCAAAGCTCATCTGTCAATAATTGGACATCCCCTTACAGAAGGTTTGCAAGGAAGGGACCACTCAGTCAGGGTGCAGTATAGCTGGTACACATCAGAGTTCTCAACACAGGAATTGGGACAGAAAAAAAAAAACATCCAGGAACAATAGTGGGAGTAGCAATTCTATGAGGGCAGGGGAAGTGGGGTCAGGAGGAGACAGGGGGAGCCGATCACAAGGTTGGATATTACAAGAGGTATGAATATTAAAAGTGTGGGTGAAGGGAGAAAATAGACAATATGAGATATGAAATAATAATAACAATATACACTTGATCAAGGATTTGCAAGGGTTGGAGGTAAAGAGGGGATCTGATATCAAGGTATCAAGTAGAAAGACAAATGTTGGAGCTGAGGCCTGGTGGCATAGTCATTGTGTGTGGGACTGCAGCCCACTGGGATGGAGGTTGAATTCTGGCAGCAGCTCCATGGGAGCAAAGGCTAGGCCTCCTGCTCCCACTACCGGAGGGCAGTGATTCCCCTCAACAAACAAACAAACAAAAAATGACAAATGTTTTGGAAGTGATGATGGCAACATATGCACAAGTATGCTTAATACAACTGAATTACGGATTATAGTAAGATGTCTAAGAGCCCCCAACAAAATGATTTGCATATATATTCTCACCTCACAGCATTTGGCAGAATAATCATTGGCCCTTAGCCATTACCATCTTTGATGTGCCTCAGAGGGAGACACAGGGTAGAGAGGTGGTTGTCGAAGACTCAAAATAGGCAAAGGATCACTGACTCAAGGTGGACCAAAGTTCAATATAGGATCATACACCACAGTAGAATAATTCCAACACATAGTCCATGCCTGCAAAGCAGGTTGCAAGCTTTTCACAGCAGGAGCAAGATTCAATGTTTCTAAGCCTTTGTAGGCAAGGAAACATCACACATTAGTTTCCAGAACACTGGAGTGGGGAAAATCACAAAATAGACAAAAATTAAATTCAAGGTGCTCAGAAGTGTCAACACGATATGAAGACTCAAAACACATCTGCAGACAACTGGACATCAACTCAAAGAAGGATCACAAGGTTCAAATCAGCCAGAGTGCTGTATGACACCATCGAAACAAACAATATTGCTCTGGTTCCTTGAGGCCTCTTCAATACCCATATCATGATTCTAGCTCCACTCCACGAATCCAGCCAGTCCAGGATCTGTACACTGGAGCAGACAAGGGCTCTCAAAAATGGGACACCTAAACCCCTCAGTAACAGATTTTGGAGCAGTGATACCAAGAACGTTTAAGGGGAAGGTGCTGGGAGAAGGAGAAGAAAAGAGAGAATGGTCACACACCCCAGGAGAGACACAACAGAAACTGGGTGAAGGGAGATAGCAGTCAGTGTAAGATATTAAAACAATAATCAGAGACCCAGCATGTGAATGTAGCACGACAGCATGGAGTGGAGAACCAGTGGAGGGATCTGAGAACACAACCCCAACCCCAACTATAGGGGCAGCCACCTCTCTACCAGAGGAAGTAGCCTTGGAGGCCAGCACTGAAGCTGAAGCTTGGGGAATGAGATAAGCCTGACCAGAGCACATGAGAACAAATGAAAGGAGAGGAAGAGAGAATGATGTGCATCCTGGCCCATTGAGCCTTCAGGGAAATAATCCCACTCAGAACAGCTACTGCACAAAGAGGACGGCACGGCCAGCCCCATTAAGAAATATGGCTACCCTCGCAGATCCAAGGCCTATTGAGGCCAGGGAGAAGAAGCGGGGTCAAGATTATACCCCGTTGGACACAACCACACCAATGCAAAACACTAAGAGTGTGCAACAGAGTGTAGAGTCACAGATGGAGTGACAAGGATATACTTTGGGGCCAGGGTATTGGCACCCCATCCCGCTCAACCAGGGGTCACTCTAGGAGGTCAACTACAGACCTTGAACTGTATACAGGTTCTTATATTGCTATTATTTTTATTATTCTGTTATATATTGTATAGTACATTGAGGGGGTTTCTTGCTTTTGTTATCATTGTTTTATTTGTTTAAGTTTCTCCATTTTAGGAGACCTTTCTTGTACATATTGCTGCCTCTACAGGTCTATTGAGACAAGATAGACTGGACAAAGAGGTTGGAGGTGAAAATGACAAGTCTGATGGCTCCAGGGTAGGGGACATTGAAGAGGGGGAGGAGGGGGAAAGGTGGTGATGCCGACCAGCCCAGGTAAAAGGGAATAATAATTGATACAAATGCAGGGACAAGTGGGTGAGAGAAGGCCAATAGGGATTGATTATGACTAATGTAACAAAGAAAAAAATACTGAAACCCAAATGGAGAGTGAGCATGATAGTGGGACAAGAGGGAAGCAAATGGAAATAGAGGAAGGAACTGGGGGATAATGAACATTTATAGAGATTCAAATACAGGTATGTACATAGGGACATATATTTATAAGTGAGGATGGGGAAAGAAATTAATGTGTATATTTATAGGATTAGTAGTAGGACAACAGATGGGCATTGGACCTCCACTCAAGTATCTTCTCGGTTCAAGAACACTTTGTTCTATTAAATTGGCATTCCAAGATGCTCACCTTTCCAACATGATCACTGAAGACAAATATGTGCATAAGCAAAAGTGGTGAAGAAGCTGATGGTGCCCGGCTATCAAAAGAAGGAGCGTCTGGGGACTTAAAGGCTTGAAAGTAAATAAGCAGCCATCTAGCTCAGAAGCAACAAAACCCACATGGAGGAAGCACACTAGCATGTGGAATCATGAGGTGTCAAAGGGATGAGATATCAGGCTTCAAGAACTCAAAAGCACAACTTTGCATGCTCACTTTCCTGATATGATCTCTGAGGACAAATGTGTGCATAAGCAAATGTAGTGAAGAAAGCTGATGGTGCCCGGCTACCAAAAGATATAGCATCTGGGGACTCAAAGGCTTGAGTAAACAAGTGGCCATTCAGCTCAGAAGCAATAAAGTCCACATGGAAGAAGCACACCAGCCTGTGTGATTATGAGGTGGTGAAGAGATCCGGTGTCAGGCATCAGTGAGCTAAAATTATATTATTATTAATGAGGGGGAGTACAGATTGGGGACCCAAAGCCCATCAATAGGTGAGGTGACATCCTTTTGCAGAGGGGTTACAAGGAGGAGATGGGTCAGTTAAGATACAGGGTAGGAGCTATGAAATATGCAACCTTCTTCTAGTTCCCATGCTGCCTCCCACCCACTATCATGACCCTAATTCTACCACATAAATCCAGCTAGACCAGGAGGTGTACAGTGAAGTTGGAAACTTGGGAAACTTAAGATAGATGATCCATTAACACTAGTAATAGGAGTGGTAATACCAGGAGGGTGGAGGGATGGAGGAATAAAATGGGAGAACCAACTTCAGGGATCTACACGTAGCCTCCTCTCTGGGACACGGACAACAGGGAAGTGAGTGTTGGGACACATTGTACAGTGTACAAGATGAAAAAATAGTTTGTAAATTACTAAGGGTTCAAGGGGAAGGGGGGCAGAAGGGTAATATAGGGAGCTGATAATGGGGGCCTGGAAGGAGGGAGAATTTTTTTTTTTTTTTGGCGGGAGAATGTTTTGAGAGTGATGATGGCAATGGGTGTGTAAAAGTGGCCTGCGTACAACTGATGTTGTTAGGGATTGTGATGGGAGTTGTATGGGCTCCCCAATAAAATGATTCATTAAAAAAAGGGGGGAGGGGAAAGGGGAGGTTTTTCTGGGGTTTTTTTTTGTGTGTGTGTTTTTTTTAAAGAGGATCTTGTACCAAGGGCTCAAGTGGAAAATGTTGGGAAATGTATGTGGAAACGTGTGCAACCCCTTCTTGGACCATGTTTTCAGTGGGGAAGGGAAACTCTCTGCCTTTTCACTCGGACCTTTGTGCAGACACCCACAGTAAGTGGGTAAGCTTCTGATCAAGGTCCAGAAATCATCTTCGGGAAGTTCTTTGTATCAAACCCAACCTTTTCAGGCAACAAACACCACAACTCCCAGTGGTTGGCATCAGCGAGCGAGCTTTCACCTTCATCATGGACGGGTCTGAATGTGTCTGGAACCAAAGTGAATCGCATTTGAAGAAAACACTTTCGGTGACTTAACTGATGCTGCATGATTTCCACCCCTCAATCATGTTTACACGATGATTTGACTTACTTCATTCATGAGTTGACTGTGCAGATGCTGATCAGGAAGGCTGCTTAGGTGTCCACAGATTGCATTTTGAAATCATTGTACTTATTTTCACTCTTATAGTGCTCAATGTAGAATACCATAAAAATACACATATTAAAAAAACAATTATCAATAATTATTTATAATTTATCAAGACTCCACCAAGGTAGGAGGATAGGGGAAGGAGGGAAAAAGAGGAGCCAATACCAACAGCCCAAACAGAAAGAAAATGATGATGGTAACATTTGTACAATTGCTGTATAGATGGTTACAAGAGCTCTTTAAGTCCCCCAACAAAATGACTCAAAAAAAATCCAGGCTTCTTTACCTTCCACCATTCTTTCGAGTATCAAGCCCAAGCTGTCTTTGGCTACTTACAAGGGTGTATTTTCTTTTTTACACTCAGTGCGAATACTTGCTTCATGGGACACCAGCAGTTTCGCTTCTTCAACTCTGTCCTCATCCCAGGCTAAGTGTAGAGGAATGCTACACTCCATGTCTTGAATATTTGTGGATGCTTTGTAGTACAGAAGAATATGAATCATCATCAAGTTGCCCTTGACTGCTGCCTAGTATAATGTTGTAGCCTCAAAATGACTCTTAGCATCTGCATTAACCCCAGCTTCTAATAATGTGACAGCAATCTCATGCTTATTTTTGGTAGCTGTGAAATGCAGAAGAGTGCAGCCATTTTGATTGGCAGCATTCATATGAGCACCTTTGTTTAGAAGGGCCTTGACAGTTTGGTCCTCGCCAGCAGAAGCAGCAATATGAAGAGATGGCTAACCTACATCATCTTTTCGTTCACTGGCACTCCAAGTTGCAGCAAGAATTCCACTCTTTTGGTATGTCCACAGGAACATGCCCAGTGCGATAGTGTTCTGCTGTCCTGGTCTGCTTTAGTAACCAAGGCCTTATTGGCCAAGATCCTATCCTTCCCCTCCTCCAGCTTCCCATTGTAGGCCAAGATGTAAACTGTTAGGTGAGACACACATTCCCCCATTTCGCTTTCCTAGTGGGCACTGGGAAGAGCC
This sequence comes from Nesogale talazaci, assembly GCA_004026705.1. Taxonomy (NCBI): domain Eukaryota; kingdom Metazoa; phylum Chordata; class Mammalia; order Afrosoricida; family Tenrecidae; genus Nesogale; species Nesogale talazaci. Next base: position 8,780 of record PVJH01037219.1, on the reverse strand, counting down.
CAATGTCACGGCTCTTTCTGTCAATCAAAAGAAATGACAGCTCTCTACCAATCAGTAACCTTCTCGAACCCAACCCCCCCATTAGTTTCCTAGCATGGGGTGCTCCTGAACTTGACTGTTTTAAGAATTGTATTTAAGATCTGATTCTACTTTGTTTATACTGATTTTTGCTGCTTATTGTTCTTGATATAATGATTGATAGAAATAACTATTGGGAAGTATGGAAATAGAAAGTTTTTAAGCCTACTTTTCTAGAGGCATTAAAGTTTGATTGTTTTCAAATGGGTTTAGGACACACCCGCAAAGAAGATTTTGAAAAGATAGGCCCTACCCAGTGCTTTGGAGTACTCAGGAAAGACATTTTATAATATATAATATATTTACTTTAAAAAAAAATGGTCTGAGTCACTCAGACCAAAATTTATATCTGAGACATAAGGAATCTGGGAGCTGTGGGATTAGTTTTTTGTTTTGATTTGTTTTGCTTTGTTTTCAAAGAGCAATTGTTTATTTTGCTTTTCCTGAAAAACTCCTATGTTCACACACATACACACCTCACACAAACAAACATCAATCAAACACAATTTTCTGTTTCCATCCCATCTTCCTCATAGACATCAAATTCTTATAAGCAAAATTTCTTCCATTTTGTTTTCTTCTAGTAATGATTATATTAGATATTTAACTTTCTAAGAATGATTGAGTTTCGGAAGTAAAATATTTTCTAGTTTTGTCCATGAGTTGCAGCTTTTAATAGGGTCATTGCTTTTATTGATGCATACAATTCCATAGTGTGACTGTACCAGAACTTGTTTAGTCATTCCTCTCTTGCTGGGGTTTGGTTGCTTCCATGCTTTTGCTATGGTGGAAATTTTTGTAACAATCAGGTGTACCTATGTCTGTTGAATGATATTCTTAAGGTATTTAGGGTATATATCCAATATGGAAATTGCTGGCTCATAAATTTATGGATTTCCATTTGGTTAAGTGCTATACTGATTTCCATAAAGGTTATACAATACCACAGTCTCACCAACAAATAAAAACATTCCTATCTCACAACATCCTCTCCAGTATTTGCTATTTTGTTTGACTAAATTTGGGAAAATGTCAGTATGAAGTTATAGCTCATTGATTTAATTGAATTTCTCTTATTGCTAATAATCTTAAATGCATCTTTATATGGTTGTTTTCTGGCTGAATGTTGTCTTGAATAAACTGCCTAGTCATAGTTTGTGCCCCTTTTTTATTGGTTTATTTATATTTTTCCTGGTAAGATGCAGTTTTCTATGGATTTTGGAAATTACATTGTATATTTTAAATGAACAGAAACTAAGCACAGGGAATAAGAGAGAACTCTCTCTGGTATAGTCTACAAGAGTTCAATGTAACAACTGTAGGAATTGTTCATTATATTAACAGGCAGTTATCCAAATTGCCTTTCCCTGTGGGAGATTTGGAAAATCAGCTTTATCTCCAGGCTCATGTGAAGTACATGGACTTATGTTCACCCTTATTTAAAGGCAGAAAATTAATTCTGGTTCCAATTAACCTGTACTCCACAGTGGGTTTTTATTGCCCTTGGACCAGGATAGGAGAGTCTCCAATTCTCAGGTTGATTTACTCATATCTGGGAAGTAGGAAAAGCTTATCATTCAACTTAAGATGTGCTATTTATGTGCAAAGAAGGATCAGAATGCCTAGATGAATTGTGGAACTGGGGAGAGTTAAATATAAGGAAAGTTAAATTTCAATGAAGTCAAGTCAAAATATAGCTATAAAACAAATTATTTTACATAGATGATTGAATACATTAAAGCTAAATAGCTTTTGGATTGCCGGGAAATTACATATCTCTGGTTTTATGTACTTTAATAGCAAAGAATATGGTCATCCTGATTTTCTGCTGAGCATGGAAGATTCAAAAAGTGAAAAGATGAAGCAGACAATTTATTAATTTCCTTTCTGCTCTCATGATTAATTTTATTTTTATTTATGATATCTTCAATTTAAAATTGATTTTAAAAATCTCACATTATTAATCAGAATCATATATTTATCAAAAAACTATTCATAATAAGAATGTCCCTTGGAAAATTAAACTGCTTGTGATTTTGAATTTCGTTTTTTTCCAAATGAAAATTCCTGTTCTTTTTCCTAAGGAAAAGAAAACATTAAATTGGGTTTCAATTAAATATTGTGGGATGATGTCCAAAAAGGTATGAATTTTGTATTCAATTCATGTTTATGTAAAAATTAAAATCATATCATTTAAAACTATTTTTCAATAGATATCCCAATATCTACCTACTATGAAACAATTACAGCCCCTACTTTATTAAATGATTTACACATTGTAAAAATTCCACAGGCTAAAAAGCATCATTTGTGGGCTGAGCCCCCGTGGTGTAAGTGGTTGAGGAGGGGACTGCGGCTTGCAGGCTTGGCGGTTCAAGTCCAGCTGCGCTCTCAGGAGCAGCGCTGGGTAGCTCCCACGACCACCAGAGACAGTGATGTCCCCGCCAAAAAATAAAATGAAAATAAAAAGCATCATTTGAATTGTAGCTCAGAATCAATTAATATTTGGTCATTGCAAATAACTTAGAATATCAGTGAGAATATATTAAAGTAGAATTTAGTAAATGACTTTTTTGTAGGATATAGTTGTGATTAATCACTTGACTAATTGCAAAGAATATTATTTGTTAAACAAATTAATTTAATTAATGATAGCCTCATGGTCAGAAATTCTAACACACCAGCTGCTTTTCAAAGGAAGATGTGGCTGGTTTCTGCTAAAACAATTAAAAGCCTTGGAAACCAGATGAGGCAGTTCTGCTCAGTGTTATCTGGCCAATAAGAGTTGGAATCAACCTGATGAAAATAGAGTTTAGGATATTATTCTAATATAAGAACAAGTAATAACAACTACTCTAAAACATAGGAGTCCCTATGTGGTGCAAATAGTTGTGTTCAAAAGACATTCTTACAGCAATACATGCTGACCCTATCTTCAGAAGGTAACCAAGTTCTCACCATGTCATATTCATGTTATATTCCTAGGAGAAGTGACATGCATTTCTCTATAGGATTAATAGTTGTTTGTTGGCATTGCCTATTTTTGGACTAGTCCCAATGATAGTTATCTCAGGAAAACTTACACTAGGAAACTTTATATACACTCTACCTTAGTCTCACTGATTTTCAAAGCGGCAAGGAATTTTCCATTTCCTCAATCGGAAATGATTTGAGGCAAAAAAAAAAAAATAGGATGGGCTTCCCTCCCTTCTCTTTGCTTTTAAACAAAATATCATGTCTACCTAACCCTGTGATCAACACAAGGGAACAATCCTGTTGCCTCTCCCTATATTGACTCTTTGCATTATTTTCCTTTTAAGAGATATCATCACACAGGACATATTTTTCTAATTTAATCTGTTCCCAAGGAGCTCCACCCCGCCACTATACTATGAGAATAAATATTTCCATTTATTCATTTACTTGATAAGTGCTACATCTATAGCATCTAAACACGTCTTTTTTTCTGTTTTTTTTTTTAATTCTATACCCCCAGAAGGGGTGGAAATACTGCAAGATGAGGTTGATATGAAAAAAAAGCTCTTATTCCAACTCCTGTTTACAAAAATAAATTTGATATGCTGTCCTTGGATAGAGGATGTATCAGATATTAAACTGATATGAACAGATACTAACTTGTTCCTAGCCAAAATGATGAGATAAAATATCACACATATCTTATAATAGTCAAATAGAAGGTGCTCATCATATTAATTAAATAAGAGCATTCAGAATCAGAATTCTAGCTGCATTTTTTTTTTGCCGGGGGGGGGGGGAGCGGATCACTGTTCTCCGGTGTTGGGAGTAGGAGGCCCAGCCCCACTGCTGGAATTGAACCTCCGTCCCAGTGGGCCGCAGTCCCGCGCACAACCACGACGCCACCGGGGCTCAGCTCTCTAGCTGCATTTTATGCTCTAATCACTTTTGCTTTCTTCAGTTTCGCGAAGTTCACAGACTCAGTAAGTTGTGAAAGCAAAAGTTTGAACATAGACTTTTGTATCCTAATGGTATATTCATCATATCCTTGTAATTTTAGCCTTCAAATTATCATCCATTGTCTTTCAACATATTCAGAATATAATAATAGAGTGGATGATCAAAAACTTGCTTTTAAAAAAGATTGTATTCTACCTAATAGCAACGAGATGAACAAAGACAGAAAAATAGAAAAAGAAAGAAACTAGAAAACAAATTATGTTTGATGAGCAGATGTCAAGATTGTTCTGGCAGTTTATAAGGGAATTAAGAAAATCTGATCAAAAGATTTGCATGAGGAAATTAGATTGAATTCCTTTCCACAGAGACAGCTATGATTTTTGCTTTCTTCCTAAGGGTTTGATTACCTAAGAATCTTGATGAAATGCTAAATACAGATGGATCTCATACTGATATGTGTATACAGGAGTATATATTTTTTATTTGAACATACAATTTTATTCTCAGAAACATTGTCTTAGAACACTATTATGGTGATATTAAAGAAAATAGCATTTATCTTACACTAATGTACTGATTAAAGAGCATATTTTGCATAAAATTTTAATAGTGTATGTCTTAATATATAACAAATATTGATACTTGCATAGTTGCAATCATAATATGTGAAACATCTTGTATTCTGGTTTCTTATGCCATCTTCTCATCATATAATGGACATATTTTATTCCACTGACTAATAAGTTGGCTAATGGTATCATTTACCTTTTTTTTTTGGTTAACAGGATGGGCACATCTCTATGTTAACTCTTTTATTTCAGTGCCAAACATAATTATGAATACCATTTAAAAGTGGCTGCAAAGATTTTTTTTTGCTGGGTTTTTATTTGGTTAGGGGGTATTTTTAATTTATTTTAATTTGGTCACATTTCTTGAGGCATAATTCATACACAATACAGTCATCTGTTTAAAGTGTGCACTTTATTTTGGAAAAACATAGTGTGTTATGATTGAAAGTTTATATGTGACATTAGTTTCTCATTCAAGCATGCACATACAAGGTGCCCTGTGACATTGGTTGCTATCCTGAAATCTATTAGCACATTCCTATTTTCCACCTGCCTTTCTCATTTATCATGCCTCTGTTTTCCTTGCTCTTCTTCCTTTTCTTATGTTAATTTTTGGGAAAATGTTGTCCTTTCATTCTCATATATTTGATTGCTCTATTATATTATCTAATAGGTAAGCATCATATTTGGCTAAAAAGTTGACATCTCACATTGCTATCACTTACAATACAGGAACAAAGTATACTTTGACATTGATGTAGCTCTTTTTTGTTGCTGTTGTTGTTTTTCTTTTTTTTGGGGGGGGGGGCATCACTGCTCTCCAGCGGTGGGAGTAGGAGGCCCAGTCCCACTGCTGGAATTGAATCTCCCTCCCAGTGGGCTGCAGTCCCGCACACAACCACTACGCCACCGGGGCTCAGCCCGATGTAGCTCTTTTTTATTTCTTATAGTAGCATCTGTTTTTGTTTGTTTCACTTTTCTTGTGTAAGTCTTTAAAGTCCTTGTTTTATTTTTTTCCTTAGGTATTTTATGCTTTGGGAGGTTATTCTAAATGGTATTATTTTGGGGGTTTCCTTTCCAGGGTTCTTTTTTAATACACAAGAATTAAACTAAATATTTTGTGCTGCTCTTGTAACTGGCCACGTGGTTGTTCTAGTCATTTACTGCTAGTTCTAGTAATTTTCCTATAGAATTTTTAGAATTCTCATGTTAAGTAGCCTTGGGGTGGCAGTCACTCAGTCTGGTCTCAATTTGAGGATTAAGAGTGCAGAGGTATAGTCTAGCCCGTTAATCTGGACATAGCCAATGAAACCTCTGTGTGTCTCTAGTCTACCTAGACTAATGGCCCTCCCTTCTGAGAATTCTGGGAAATGTGGTAATTCCTTTCTGGAAGCAGGAGACACTCTCTTACTCACTTGGAGACACTCAACTGACAAGGCTCATTCCCTGTGAGACATCCCTGAGGAAACGACTCCTGAAGCTATCCTAGTGCCCTGAGTTGGACAAGCCAAATGGCTGCAACCAGATCTCTGAAGCACAGAGAGACCCCTGCCAGTGCTGAGATACTGCTATCGCTACTGACTTTGCACCCACTGGCCTGTGATCTTCTTGCATTCAACACCATTGCATATGTTCCGTGAGTCATGAGTTGTGATACAAATTATAAATTGGTATAAATTATAAATTTGGGCTAACACCGGACATATGACCTTGGACTGGACAAGGTTGGGATGTTTTCTAATGTAAAATTGCTCTTGTATACAAATCTCTTTGTTATACACATATGCATGGCTTGTGAATCCGTGTCTTTAGTATATCCAGACTAACATACCTGGTGTAGAAGTTGCAAGTGGGATTGCACAGTAAGCAGTTGGAAAGCACCCACCCCCTAGCCAAGCGTAACCAAGGTCTCTTACTTCTTAAATGGAACATTCTCAGAGACACACAGGGGTCATTTTTCCTTGTCATTTGACTTGGTTTCACTTGATAGCAGTGATTTTGCTGTTTTTGGTTTAAGTGTCGTATTATATAAGAATAGGGATGATTTATTTCTCCCTTGCCTATTTGAATGCCACTTATTTCCCTTTATTTCCTTACTCCTTTGGCTAGGACTTCCAGTACAACGTTCAATACAAGGGGTGATCATGAACATCTTTGTCTCCTTCTGATACTCAGCAACATAAATGATGACCCTTCAAATGAACTTCTGAAGATTGAATTAACTAAGCTATTTTTGAAATATATATGTATATTTTGTAATATATGTATGTATGTATGTATATATATATATATATACCATTCCATGGCTATGTCAAGCTGAACAGTATAATTGCTACCACATCAGTTTCCCAAGGTTCTTTCTTGACATGGGTTCCTTAACATTGTCTCCCCTTCACCCCCCCTCTCCACCACTGGTCAACGGAGAAGCTCAATATCATCAGCTAAAGCAATACCAGACTTCATCTGTTGAAGAGACTATGATATTTATGTTTAAACTCATGCTGAAACCGAAAAAATCAAGAGGTCATGAAGAGCACACATTAAGCTTTAATCACATAACGACTAAATTTAAAGGCAATTTAAGAACAGATTTGATGTGTTTGGCAATAGTAACATAAGATCAGACAAGTTATGAGATGAGATCAAGAATGTCATAAATGAAAAAAGAAAAGAGTCATGTAAAATACAGGGAACAAAGAAAGGACCAGAGTTGAGGTTAGAAGGTATCCCAAATCGTGCTCTTAAGAGTATCTAAACCAATTGGAAGAAATTATTAAGCAAAAGAACTGAACAGAAATTTTCAAAGAGGTCAAGAAAAAGGAATAAAGTATAATATTAATATAAAAATGCTCCTAGTTAGAAAGCAGGGGGGTAGGTGCTTTATCAGTGTGTCAGGCAGGGTTCTCTTAGACAAATAAAATTCAGGACACTAGTAGTTCTTTTTATATATTTATATATTGAGAAAGGTATATAAGATAAGAAAGAAAAAGTTAACTATAAAGTAATACAGATTGCTCGGTGCCACTCACTTGCGTGAGGCAACTAGAAGACAGGCAGTCCTTCAAATCATGAGAGCCACTGAGTAGTCCTCTGTAGAGCAATGCAAGCTATCTGGATACAGGCAGCAAGCAGCAGAGCAGGTCACCAACAGTCAGCCAGATAACAGAGTCCAACAGTCCCCAGCTCAAGAGATGTATATCCCAGGAGCGTGGCAAAGTAGGGCTTGAAGGATCCTCAACTCACAGCAACACAGTCCACGATTAGGTGACTCACGGGTAGTGTTGCTTGGAGGTCGAGACACAAGACGAACAAGGCAGCTCCCCGGTCCAAAGATCCGAAAGCAAGAGAGAGGGCAGGACTTGTTGAGCCCTTCCTATATCTGCTCTTCAATTAATCCCGCGTGTTCACTGGCCGTGCCATCACAACAGACCCACCAACCTTCTGTGGCCATGTTGGTATAACAAACCTACCCATCGCAATCAGTATATCTCATACTGAAAGAATTGAAGAAATATTTAGAGCCTCAAATGACACCATACTTCTGAATTCTCGGTAAAATAGTGAATAATGCAGGAAGCTTCAATAGAATATGAAAAGAATACAGAGTCATTGTTCCACAAATAATTGGCCTACAAACAGTCATTTCATAGCATACAACCAATTTACATTATTGAAATCATTGGTGAAATGCCAGGCTCCAGGAATTGATAGGGTACCACTTAAGATGTTTCTACAAACAAAACAAAAAACAAATTTAGTAGCAGAAGCATTCATGTGTCTATATTAATAAGCTTGAAGGACAGCTGCTAGGTAAAATATACTGAAACTATACCTTTACCCATTTCAAAAAGAATGTAAATATTATCAAAAAAGTATGGCTAATATCACATGCAAGTAACATTTTTTTCTGAAAATAATTCAAGAATGGCTGCAGTAGTATATCAATAGGGAGATGCCAGCAATTCAACCTGTATTGAGAAGTGGATGAGAAAGGAGGTATCATTACTGATATCAAATTGACTGAAGGCAGAGAAATATCAGGAAACAGTTTGCTTGGTTTTGTGGACTATATATGAAGATATTATACTATGTGGACCATTTATAATCTATGATTAGGATATGAATAATTGAACAATATGATAATAGGAACAATATGAAGATTTCTTGGACTTAGTTGTACACTTAATTTTATTCATA
>PVJH01037218.1:0-18115 GCA_004026705.1 Nesogale talazaci | reverse complement strand
GATGTGGAGAAAGCGGGCATGTGGTTATAAAGCAGTGGTTCTCAACCTTCCTATTGCCTGAATACAGTTCTTCATGTTGTGGTGACCCCCGACTATAAAATTATTTTCGTTGCTACATCATAACTGTAATTCTGCTGTTATGAATCAGCCACCCACAGGTGAAGAACCACTGCAAAGAATGGCCCTGGGGGCCTTGGGAGGATGGAACGGTGTGTGTCTTGGGTTCAGTGGAAGTGATAGAAGCAACACATGATAAAACGACATAGAACTATATGTATTTGTACAAACAAATGTATTTGTACTTCATTAAAATCTAAGTAAGACCGTGGGCTTGTTTTTTAAAAAAAATGCCTATGCCATACTCAGTTTTCTTTTTCTTTTTGGCATCACTGCTCTCCGGTGGTGGGAGTAGGAGGCCCAGCCCCACTGCTGGAATTGAACCTCCGTCCCAGTGGGCCGCAGTCCCGCGCACAACCACTACGCCACCGGGGCCCAGCCCTCCCTTAATAATTTTCACATTGTTATTACTTGACTTTTTTGTTTTGTTTTGTTTTGGGCATCACTGCCCTCAGGTGGTGGGAGTAGGAGGCCCAGCCTTTGCTCCGTGGAGCTGGAATTGAACCTCCATCCCAGTGGGCCACAGTCCCGCGCACAACCACTACGCCACCGGGGCTCAGCCCATGCCATACTCAATTTTCTTCCATTAATGAAGGTGTCTTCAAACACCACCACTCGGTTCATGATACCACAGCAGCTACTTGCCACCTGTTACCCGCCAATGACGGTTATTTCCCACATATGGAATTTATTTGATCTCCACTTCCATGCCTCTGTGTACACCATTCATTCAGTTTCCTACATAGCCATCTTCCCTTCCTTTCAAAACTCACCTGATTTCAGGTAGCTCTATAGGAAACAGACTTCATATATATATATTTCAGACTTTTATATTTAAACCCCAGCTCTACTACACGCTGTATGAGCAGAGGATGCTTGTTGCTGGAACATAGCAATGCTCCCCAAACGGTCACCATTTTTACCAGGATTTTATGGTTCAGCACGTCATCGACTAAAAGACATTTTCATATCCTCTCAGTATTTGGTTTTATGACAGGCACTGTGCCACAGTAGTGGGTTATGCTTTGGACTGGGAACAGCAAGATCGGAAATTTGAAACCACTCAGGGAGAAAGATGAAGCTTTCTACTCCCATAAAGATTTACAGACTAATGTCACTATGAGATGGACCAGCTTGATGCCAGCGAGCTTAGTTTTTGGTTTTAGGTCTTACTAAGATTCTAACTGTGTGAATCTATACCAAAATATACAAGGGCAAATCATCGCCTCTAGCCTACCATCTTTATTCCTTCATTAGAAATGGAGTTTCTTCAACATTTTAATTATTTGTTATGTAAATTTTGGGTGTCCTGAACTATCAGGGAACCTTGAACAGGAAATATGAAAAAGGCAAAGTTTGTAACCAAATTCTTCCCCCCCCCTTCCTTTCTCATTCTCTCTGGATATAGAAGGATAATTCATCAAAGATTTGGACAGGGGTGGGTGAAGAAAAGGTGCTGCAGCTGTTATCATAGTGAAGACATGGAAGAAAACAGCTTTCACCAGCTCACTTCCTGGGAAAGGTACCAGGGTTTCCAGATTCCGGGGACAAGCTACCTAGACCGTGCACAAAGGAGGGGTTTGGTAAGATCCTTGTGGTGAACCCGAAGGTTGGGACACTTCAGACAGACAGCCACTCCAAAGGAGAAAGATGAGACCGACTGCTTCCATCAAGATGCAATCTCGGAGGGCCTGTAAGTGTTGCTCTCAGTCGGCGTGGCTAGATGGCAGGAACTATGGTTTGAACCCTCAAAACCAAACCTCACTGCCTCTGCGTCAGTGCTGACTCACGGTGACCATATACTCAGGACAGGGCTGAGCTGCCCCGGGGGTGTCTTTAAGGGAGTATAAAGTCTATACTTTTCCTGAAGGGTGGTTGCATACGGCTGACCCTGGGGGTCACAGGGTCACATAATCCACGCTGTCACCACTCGACCCAAGTGGACTCAAACTTGGAGCAACCGTCTGGCGGACTTCCCCAGCTGCAGCTCTTTATAGCAGCAGCCAGCCTCATCTTTCTCGCCTAGTGTGCGAGAACTGCCGACCGTGCAGTCCGTCGTCCAACAGTGCTCTTACCAGCCTATCCCCCAACGAAGCTCACTGCCATCAAGTCAATTCAGACTCACAGTGACCTTAGAGTGCAGGGGGGACTGTCCGGGCCAGTTTCTGAGACTGTGCCTTCTTTATAGGAGGTAGAGAGCCCTGCCTCAACTCCCTGGAGTGGCTATTGCCTTGAACTGTTAACCTTGGTGGTTTCCAGTCGCCAATGCTTGGGTTACAGCCGAGTACTTTAACCTTGCAGTTAGCAGGCCAACTTGTAACCACGACACCATCAGAACTCCTAGAAGAAGCACATAAGCAGGCTTTATTTCTGGAGTTCTTCTGGGTGGATTCTACCACTAACTTTTCAATTAGTTAAAAAACAAACAAACAAGCAAACAGAAAAGCAAGTCAACTACTGCCAGAGTTGCTTTAGACTCATCTCTAAAGCTCAGAGATAGGGCGTTACTTCTGACTCATGATGACTCTGTAGAGTTTCTGAAGCCGTAAAGCTTTATGGGACCAGAGAGCGGTCTCTTTGAGGCTGTAAATGTTTACTGGAGTAGACTGCCATATTTCCCTTCCAAGGAGCAGCTCTTGGGTTCCTGGTCTAATACAAAAAATAGCATAAGAAGAATTTTAAAGCACCTTTCAAAGAGATACACTACTCCTGACTTTTCACTATGCTACCTGACTGTGTCGTTCTGTGTACCACTCCCATGTGACCTCCTCTTCTGTCTTCCTCTGACAACTCTTCAACCGGAATGAGCATTACACAGCAGAATGGATTCACGTACAAAAATCTGAACTTTCTCCTGGAATGCTTCAGTAACCCTTTACTTGTTGGGACAGAAGAAGAGCTGGCCCAAAGCCTTGGGGGACTAAAAAGTTTTGGTCTTTATTCGACTGAGAAATTAATAAAAGAATAAAAAATTGCAACTACTCCTACCTGTGATTGGGAGAGGGGTGGGGGATCTAGTCCATCAAATCAACTGAAGAGACTGTCCTCCAAAATTTGGCCATCAATTATGCTATTGCATACCTTTCAGTCAATTCCACCTTCCGGTGACCCAATGTGACAGTCCCATAAGATTCCCTAGGCTGAACTCTGCAGGAGTAAACGAACAGGTCTTTGATCCTGCAGAGCGGCTGGTGTCACAACGCCAGCCATTCAGTAAACCAGCGAGCCACCAGGTTCCTTAGCCTTCTTTAGACCGTGTTTCTTTTGTAAGGCTTTACAATCATTAAGGTTCGCGGTGGCTGTTCATTCAGAAAGATGACTAAGGTAGGCACTGTCACCAGAACTATGGAAAAGATAGAAATTCACAATTCTGAAAACTCTTTTCTGTGTAAGTCCTTATCTAGATCTTGTCAGACTCATGTTGAAAATACGGCTCCTAGAATTGGAGAAACAGCTGTAAGAAGAGTCATCATCATAAAACTCATGCTATTTTCTCATACAAAGATGAAAATAAAGACTTATTGCCATATGCTTTGAGTAATTATTCAAGCAGCCTGATGGTTTTGCAATGAATCATGCGGGCACACTCCAATCTTAGCGGGTGGTGGTAACTGCATCCTTCCGGATGCTCCAGCCAAAACTCTCAGAATTGTACCGACTCTCCTTTCTCTCACATCTATTCCAGCAGCAAACTTCCCAGTCTGCTTGCTTCCACTACTCACTCCTCTCAACCTTTCCTTCTCTCTCTTCACTCCATACAGCTAGTCTCTACTTAGCAACCCAAGCGAGGCTTTTAGAACATTAAGTCCGATAATGTCATTCCTCTGTCAGTAGTGCTAAAAGTAAAAGCTACGTGCCTACGACGACTTACAAAGCCTCACACAGTCCCGACCATCCACCCAACCCTCTACAGGCACCTGCCAGACACCTTGACCTAGCACTCTTCCTTTCTTGCTCTGGCCCAGCTGCTCTCAATGCCATGCTATTCCTTAAACGCATCAGTCGGTATCTATTTTGGTGCCTGGAAAAATATCACTCCGGAGAACTACCTCCTTCCTGTCTTCATCTCCTTCAAAAATCTTTCCTTTTCCCTGGCCCACTGTGAATGGCCAAGCCTCCCTCTGTAGGCAGGGGTATTTGTGACAGTGACTGTTTTAGCCCAAAGAAGTAATCTTGATAAGTTTTCTCAAAAGACAGGATGATCATGAGAGCGGACATATCAAAAGGTTTTAAGAAAACTGTACAATGAGTGTCTCAGATGCAGCACTGGCTGATTGTTTCTTAGCATCCAGGATGGCCTGGCATATGTTATCACATCCTTTGGACATGTTTTCAGGAGGGGCCAGTTCCTCCTGGAGAAAGACAGCATGCTTAGTAGCGGGTGAGTGAAAGAGAGGGAGATGCTCAACAAGGTGAATGAACACAGTGGCTGGAACGATAGGCTCATACACAGCAAGGGTTCTGAGGACGGCACAGCACTGGGAACTCTTTCCCCCTGCAGTACACAGGTAGTCCATGAGTAGGAGCTGATTCATGCCATCAAACACATACCTGGGAAGAATGGAGCATCCGGAATACCTAAGAGAACCAAACTTGACAAAGTAAACAATGCAATCCAACAAGGAGGAAAGGGCTTAACGAGGCTTTACACCAAAGAAGAAAAACAAAGGCTGAGGACCATATGTTAAAAATGCTCAACATCATTAGTCATAAAACAAAAGCCACCGCCACCTTTCTTTACAGCTGATTATGGTTCCCAGCGACCCTATGGGCAGTGTTAGAGGCTGTACAACTCTACAGGTGCAGATGGCCTCACCCTTGTCCTTTGGAGCAGCTGGTGGGGTTGAAAAGTGGCCTTTAGGTTAACAGTCCCCTGCTTGCTAAACAAAAGGACCACCAGTGTTCCCTCAAAACCACAGTGAGATACCACCTCACCGTACTCCCTCCTCCCCCGCAGACACTGACAGGAAGATATGTACCTTCATCCATTACTAGCGACTGGAAAATAGTCCCAGAGCTCCTTGACAAAGCAAAGACAGAATCACCACACTGCTGCCGTTGGCCGATTGGGAGGCTTGGCCTCCTGGCGGCCCCTGGGTGTGGAACAGAACTGCGCTCGCCGCCTGGGTATTCAAGGCTGTGACCTCCCAGGAGCAGATCTCTAGGACTACTGCGGGCTCCTCTGGCTGGGCACAGACCACCAACTTTTGAGCCAGCAGTTGACTCTCTAACTTTTTGTGCCAACTAGACACTCCATAGACTCCTATGCTACAGTAATTTGACTGCAATTTCCATACTCAAGAGATTGAAAACAGGAACACTGATACTTATCTACCAGGGTTCATTGTAGCAAATAGCAATAGCAAATTCACGGCAGCAAAATGGTGGAAGCAATCTAATGTCCAACAAGGAATCGACAGATACACAAAATATGGGGCATGGATATAATGGAATACTATCCACCATAAAGAGAAATGAAGTGCTGACTTTCTGCCACCTGGATGAACCTTCAATGTGCAGAGTGAAATGAGTCACCACAGGGCAAATACTGCATGACTGTTATATGAAATATCTAGAATAGGACAAATGTATAGAACTCAAACTTTAGTAGTAGTTACCAGTGCTTACAACACTGAGCTTCTAGCAAGAGTCATGAAAAAATTTGAAAAGACAGTGGTACTGGTTGTATATCAACACCATGAACATACGTACTGGCATTAGACTGGACATGCAAAATATGTTGAAGGGGTAAATGTTTTGCTACATACATACCTATCACAAGAAAAAAAACCCACCCCCAAACCAAAGACAAAAAATAAATGTTTGCCAAGCGGTGGAGAAATGGGAACTCTCATATATTGCTAGTGGGAATAAAATGGAACATACTGGAAAACAGTTCAAGAGTTTCTTCAAAAGCTAAACACTACTCGACCATACAATCCAACAATTCCACTTCTGGTTATACACCAAGAAAGAATTTTACACACACACACACACACACACACACGGATACTTAAGAATAGCATTTTCCCTAATAGGCAAAAAGCATAAACAACTCAATGTCCATTAACTGGTGTGGGCAATAAAAAGAAGGGGAGGGCTATCATGCAATATGGATGAACCTCCACAAATGAAAAGACAAGACAAAGAACCACACATCACATGAATCCACTAATATAAAAAGGGCCAAAAAAAAAGGCAATCTGTAGTGACAGAAAGTAGATTAGTATACTGTGATTAGCACAGTGGTTGCTTGGGATTGAGGGTAGGAACCTCAAATGGATGTGACACATCTTTTAAGAATGAATGGAAATGCTCTACACCTGGATTGTGTTGAAGACTGCACCGCTACAGACTTAGTAAAAAAAAAAAATCACTGAATCCTTAAAACAGAATGCAATTATAACACAATAGTTTGAAAAATGAAAAAATTATGATAAATGAAAAAAAGTCAAACATAAGAGACCAGAAATTATTTGATTCCCTTTGTAGAAATGTACAGAAAAGGCTAATCCAAGGGTTCGGAAAATAAATTAATGGTTGACTGGGGCTAGATGAGGGAACAGGAATTAACTGTAACTGTAAACAGGCACAAAGTATCTTGTTGGAGGAATAAAATCATGATTGGGTATAGAACACAGTAAATAAGAGCTAACTGAGTTACACACTTAAAATGGGTAGATTTACGGCATTTAACCATACCCTAGTAAATGACTGTTAATTGGTTTTAATAAGGTGGCCAAAATCACATTGGTGTTCCATACTATTTATGAACAATGCACCACTTGGAGAGTATGAAAAGTCACCTGATAGAACTCCTCCCTGCCTCTGGTGTACATCCTATTAGTTGGAGGATACCAAGTTAATTTATCACTAAATCTCTAGGCTGTGACATTCTACACTGCCCTACCAGCAAACATATTATGAATGGTCACAAAGAGAAAGATGTGCACTGTACCCAAAAGTACAACAAATTTGCTCTTCTCAAATAGAAATAGAGACCTTTCTTTAAATTCTTTACTCTTCATTTTGGAAGCTCCCCCTTAACCCCTTTCTTCACAATGTGCCTCTCAGCATAAGGGACTTGGAAGCAATCGATCAAAAGGAAGACGGAGCGAGCTGTCTTTAGAGCTACATCAGTATAAGTCAAAGGTTCAGCATGCAGCTATAGTCGCGCCCCGCCCCCCCACTTTAAAAAAACAAAAAGCTTTCTGGTAAGACGGCCCAGATTTGTGAGTGGGGTGTGGGGAGTGGTGGGGGGCTGGGGTTTGACAAAAGGAAAGAAATGGGACAAAATTTCTTTAAAACAGGCACATTGCTCCCAAGACAGCTAGGAACTTTTCAGCCCGACTTTATTTTATAAAACGGATTTTAATCTTAGCACAGGGTGCTGGTCTAGCAAAACTGATTGTTCTTCCAGCACGTGCCAGAGCAGTGTTTCCATAAACCCACCCCGTGTGATTGCGTAGGGCCCTCGGTTACGCACCCTCAACCCCCGGTGCCTCCGAGAATCACAATCAGTACGCATCTGTGTGAGTTTTGGACTCTGCCATCTGGTATTCCTGCACTCCTTCACATCAGCACCAAGCAGATCCTTCAGGCCATGCAGCACTCCTGTTCAAAATCCTCCAGGCCAAAATCCATCCGGTGCTGACAAAGATCCTTAGGATCTGCCAAACTTCCTGTTTTGGGGTCCATTCCGACACACAGGGACCCTCGAGGGTGGACTGGAACTATCTCTGGGTCTTGCAGGCTCTCAGAGCTGTATTACAGGAGCAGAAAGTCTGAGCTCTCTCCAGTGGAGCAGCTCCCGGGTTTGAACCTGACTTTGCATGTTAGCTGCCCTGGAACCCACTGTCCACAATGGCTCTTTCCTCATCCCTCCAGGTGAGAAATTTTCCTTCAGCACCTAAAGCTCATTTTAAATGTCATCACCATAGTAGGGGGGGAAACAGTCCTTGAACTCTCCCTAACTAGCCAGCTCCCAGGGATTCTCTATCAAAACATCTTGTTCATTTCCTCGTAGCATTTTCTACAGGAGCGCCGGTAGACAGAGGATTGGAACCCCCTAAAGTCAGCAGTTCGAACCCACCAGGCTGCTCCACGGGAGAAAGACTGTGGCTATTTGCTTCTCTTAAAGATTTACAGCCTCGGGAACCCCAACCGAGTCGCTCGTGAGTTGGAATCGTCACGAAGATAGTGGCTTTCCAAAAAAAAAAAAAGAAGATAATTCTGGATGCTGGAATTCTTTTACTTGTCCGCTTACTTAACGTCTGTTCCCCCGACCTAGAAACAAAGTCAGCTGCACCGCCTGAAGTTGTGCCTACGTTGCTGCTCGGGGCCGTGCCTGCCCGCTCTTCTGGAAGAGGGTCCCCAGCTCCACTCCGACGAGAAATAGCTGGCACTTCGTGGGCATGAGGAACGAACCAACTCCGCACAGAGATCACAACTCCAACGTCCCGTTCCTCACATGCCCCCCGAAAAGGCCTGTCCCACACCTGCAGTGTTCTTTCTCCCGGGCGCACGGTCGCTCAAGCTCACACATCTGTCACCACGCACAGCTCAAGAGCACCTTCAAGCCCAACCCCACGCCGCCTCGCACGGGAGCCCCTCAAGCCCGTCTCCCCAACTCACACGCGCCGCGCGCCCCACGAGCACCCCCAAATTCCGAGTCCCGCTCTCGGCCAGCTCCGCCGGCGCCCCACGATCGCGCGTGTCCCTCGCCGCCGCGCGCCGCGTCTCCTCCCCCCTCCGCGGCGCCTGCTCTCACCGATCACCTCCAGCAGCTCGTAGTCGTCCCTATTGATGGACCACGGCAGGACGCTCGGCTCCTCGGACATGACGGCGGCAGCGGCTCCGGGTCTTCACTCAAACTCGCTGACCTCGCCGCGGCTCTCCCCACCCCCACCCCCAACGCCGCCGCCGCCGCCGCCGCCGCGCCCCCACCAACAGCCTCGGAAACAGTTACGGGTCAGACGGAGCCGGGTTGCCGGGTCACAGCGCGGCAGAGCGGCGGCGGTTCGAGGCTCCTGCGGATCTCGCCTCTTTCTCCTCTACGGCCGGCACTTCACGGCCCGACCCCGATCCCGGCCTCGGCCTCAGCAGGAGCGGCAGCGAGAAGAGCTCTGCCTGGGCCCAGCCCCTCCGTCCCGCCCTCTAACCGAGCCCCACGCACGGGCCAAACTTTCCCTTCTCCCTCCACCTGCCGGGACGCAGCGTGCTGACGTCACCGCGCCGGGCACGCCCCGCCTTGGCCCAGCCCTCAGCCGCCATGTCAAGTGTGGCTGAGGAGGCAGGGCGCGAGCAAGAACCCCGCCCGAAAAGAAACACAACAAAGCAGAACTCCGCCCGAGAGGGTGGAAGTTGATGGTAGAAGGGAAGAAGGAATTCTCTTAAGCTATAGGAAAATCATTAAGTAGCCTAAAATAGCACAGCGGCAGTAGCCACATTAAACATGGAGTCCAAAGAGGTACCAAGCGGAGGGGGAGGAGCTACCGTTCCAGTCTGGGGCACGTCGCCGTCTCCATTGTCGTCTCCATTGGCTCGTTTGAGAAGGAATTCAGAATGGAAGTGGGTGCGTGTGAACATCAATCATAAGTTAGTCCCGCCTCTAGGCTCTCGGCGTCCTTCCCTGCACCGCCGTTCGCCCGCTGTCTCCTGGTGACGTCACCGCGTAGCCGTCACAGCGCTCGATACGTGTAAACGGTTCCACTGGGTGTGGAGAAGCCCGAGCGAGTAGCAGGGTGGGGTAGCCTTGGGGTGTGGACAGCTGCCAACTAGGATAAAAGGCCTTGGGCTGCGGGTAATCAGAGACTTGCCCCGTGACAATTTCTCCCAGGCGGAAGTTCGCTCTGCCGTGCCCGACTCGGTGCTCTCCGGAAGTGTATTGGGTTCGGAAGGAATTCTGACCAGTCGCAAGAAAGGGCCTGGAATTCAATCGACACCCACCTCAGGAGCCATTACAAATTTTCCTTTGTTGTGTTTTTTTGTTTAATCCCGGTGGAATTCGGCCCATTCTTGCTGGGCTGCTTCACGAGCCTTGACCTTTTGAGTGACATCACAGCTCAGATTCTACCAAGTGGACCACCTGGAGCCGTTGACGAAACGACGGGGGCTCGAAGCCTGAACTCTTAATGATATGGGGGCAGGAAAGCGTCCACAGGGATGGGGCCAAGTGAGAAACTGCGTAGTTGTTTCTGGGCGATCACCCAACCCTTGTTGAATCTCTTCCGCCGCGTGGCCACCGCGCTCGTCAGGGACGAGAAGGCTCCCTGGTCCCCGCTGAATGGAGGACCGCCTACCGCCAAGTCAAAGCCAGCAATGGGAACGCCCGGCAGGGCGCTGCTGCTGAATTGTGGGGGGAAATCGCACGGGATAGGTGGCATTTGTGCCACGTTTGTGACGTGCATCAGGTTTCTGAGTGTCTAGACTTTCCAAGGCTTTGAAAAAGCTTGCCAGTGGCCCCCAATTTGAAAGCCTCGCATAAGCCTTGCGGTAGGAATTAATTGCTGTGTAACTAATTTTTGTTAGAGCAAGTGCTAGATGTTCCCTGCGGCCGAGTCAAACACGGGTGGGGAGCAACTCCAGGAAAAGGGAGCCAGCTCACGGTAAGAGTTGGAGATGCCGATGTCTGACTTCTCTGGATGGCAGCAGAAAGCTGCATACCCCAGAGACTTCTCCTGGATGTTGGACCGCGGCCATGGACAGATTTTTGAAGGTTTTGGGGAGCTGGTTTTTTTGCCCCACCTCTTGGGAAATTGAGTGCAGAATGGTGTTTGGTTTGGGGCACTCTATCCGGCCTTTCAGTGATAATTTCGGTGTTGGAAAGAAACGCGAAGGCACTGATTTAAATGCAAAGAATTTAGCTGCGATTAAAAAAAAAAAAAAAAAAAAGCTGGCGGAGCCGCGAAACTTTCCTTCGGAAATTGGCTGTTTACTCGGTAAACATGCGGTAGTCATAGCCACCTGCTATTCGAGAAGCAGCCCGGGAGTCACCACTGCCACCTACTTGCCGCATCCGGGGACTTCCACTCCTGGCGTCCTGGCGCACGCGTTGGGGTTATTTGAAACAGCAGCTCAGCCAATGAGTCGGCCCTGAAGGGAAGGCGGGCAGAGGGCATCAGCCAATCCCCGTCCCTCTGGCGCCACCAGCCTATGAGAAGGAAGTTGACATCAGGCGCCAATCGCCATGGCTCTTACAGAGAGCGGCTCGCTTTTTGAATTGGCCGGGGTCGTGGTCCGCAAGGGATGGCGGTAGCCGCGAGAGCAACTCGTGTTTGAAGTGACCTCGCTGGGCTATTTTGAGAGTGGTGAGGACTCTCGAGTGTGCGTGTAAGTGGGGAGGTGGGAGTGGGAGAGCGCCCCCAGGGACAGAGCCCCGGCGCGGGCCCGGCAGCCCCGCCGACCGCGAATTCCCGGGGCCCCAGCGGA
The DNA here is from genome assembly GCA_004026705.1 of Nesogale talazaci. NCBI lineage: Eukaryota > Metazoa > Chordata > Mammalia > Afrosoricida > Tenrecidae > Nesogale > Nesogale talazaci. Next base: position 6,568 of record PVJH01037218.1, on the reverse strand, counting down.
GGCTGCGGGGCTGGGAGCCCGTCCCCCGCCTCCGGTCGCCGGGGGTGCCCCCCGGGGCGGGAGCCCGAAGTCCGCACGCGGCTCCGCGACGTCACGCTCCCGACCGACCTCCTGCCGGACTTGGGAGCCGGGAAGGGGATGCTGCCGGCCCTGCGGCTCGGGAGGCGCAGCCGCAGCCTTTCGGGGCTCGATCCTGCGGTTTCGCTGTAGAATAGCGGATGGTTTCTTTTCTGGGGGAGGCTTAGCTCATCGATAGATTTTCCCCTGTGCAAGCTGCCCAGTCGATCCCCTACTTCCCAGTCACAGACGTGCCCGTCTGAGGGGTTCAAAGCGCAGACTGGATCCAGGACGCGTGAGAATCCCAGGTGTCCTCCTTCCCTAACTATGACTTAGAGATGTGACTCGGTGCCTCTCTGCCTGTGAAGTGGAGCTCGGTTTCTTCCCTGGATTAAGTGCATACTAGTAAGAGGGGAATCGGAATACCATCTACCTCTTCGCCAGCATTAAGCATGAGTCGTTAAAGGCACGTTATTATTGTTAATTACCCCACCAATATATCCAGTGCATTTGGATCCTCTCTGCTAGAAGATAATTGTTTAAAAGATACTACGGAAAAAGAAGCCCCATGTAGATGTGGGTGTAAGTAGTAACATTTCATTTTGGGGCGGAGAAGGGGACCGATTTGAAAGCTAGGGTATTTAGGTACAAGGAAGATGCAGTCTGGGCTGTCTGCGGTAGAGTTACCGGCTTGAAACTCACCAGGGCAGTTCTTCTCTGCCCTTTGGGCCTGTACTGAGTTGCCGTCGACTGGATTGCAATGTCAGAAGCTCCTCGAGCGAGTTCTTAGATGAGAAAGAAAGATTTTTGGACACTCATCTGGCTGTGTTGTGAAAACTCGTAGCAACCAAGGGGGATGGGGCTAAGGGCGTGAAGAGTGTATTTTAATTTGTAATCAGGCCCTTGGAGGTGAATGTCACCTGTGTGTTCGCAGGTCTTTGGAACTTTGAAGCTGTCTTGAAACTCAGTTGTTAGACAGTTCGACCAGGGAGAATTTTAATTTTGATGGTCTTTAAGGAGTGGAAAAGATAGAAGAAAAATGTCAGCTCAAGTGGTGTTTTGATTTATTAGGATCTTTCTCCTTTAATCATTAAAAGATATGAACTCATCCCTTGACTTTTTCTTTAAGACTTTTAAGAGGACTTTGAAAGGAAGTCTTTACAGCCTTTACATTTCCCTTGGAAATAACTATGTGAAAGAGACTTGAAATATTAAGGATTGGATAGAATTTATCATGATTTAAGTAAAGACTCCAATGATTACAACGTTAGTAACCCTGTTAACAATACTACCTGCAGGACACTTCCGTCTATACTCCAGAAGGTGTTGTCTCTATTAGGAGTCCTTAAGTCATTTCCCACCCATAATAACCCTAGCACAGCAGAAGGAAATACTGCCTGTCCTGCTTCATCCTTACAGGTGTGTGCTAGAACTTATAGTGTCTGTGTTTGCAGGCACAGTGTCAAACCATCTCTTTGAGGGTCTTCTCTTTTGCTGTCCCTTTGCTTTACCAAACACGATATCCTCCAAGGACTCGTCTCTTCTGACAACTTGTCTAAAGTATGTCTCACCATCCTTGCCTCCGAGGAGCACTTTGGCCTAATTCCTTCCAAGATCAGTTTATCCTTTTAGCAGTCCATGGCACTTTGAATATTCTTGGCCCTCACCATAATTCCAATGTCTCGCATCATCATCAGACTTAGTCAAGGTCTAACTTTTTTTCTTTTTAAATCATTTTATTGTGGGCTCATACATCCTTTTTTTTTACTGTTTTATAGACTAAAGTATTTCTTATCTTTTTTTAAAAATAATTTTATTGGGGGCTCTAACAGCTATTATAACATTCGATACATCATCTGGATCAAGCACATTTGCACCCATGTTGCCACATTCATTTCCAGACATTTTCCACTTGGGCCCTTGGTATAGGCTCCTCTTTCCCCTCCCCCCTCCCCTTTTTAATGAATCTTTTAAAAAATTTTTTTAGTTTTTTAGGCATCACTGCCCTCTGGTGGTGAAAGTAGGAGGCCCAGCCATTGCTCCTGTGAGCTGGAATTGAACCTCCATCCCAGTGGGCCACAGTCCCGCGCACAACCACTACGCCACCGGGGCTCAGCCCCTAATGAATCTTTTTATTGGGGGCTCATACACCTCCCTTCACAATCCATACATACATCAATTGTATGCAGGTCTCATTTGCACACTTGTTGCCACCATCACTCTCAAAAAGTCCTCCCTCCACTTAGGCCCCCAGTTCCAGTTCCCCATATTTCCCTCCCCCCATGAACCTTTAATAATTTACAAATTGTTATTACTTTTTCACATCGTGCACTGGCCAATGTGTCCCTTCACTCACTTCCCTGTTGGCCGTTTCCCAACGGAGGTTATATGTAGGTCCTTGAAATTGGTTCCCCCTTTCTATACCACCATCCTTCCACCCTCCCAGTCTCACCACTCCCACCACTAGTCCTGAGGGAACATCTATCCTAAATTCCCCATGTTTCCAACTCCGGTGTACATCCCCTGTTCTAGCCAGGCTTGTTCACATGCACATGAGGCAATTGAAAATACATGGCTTGGGTCAGGGGCATCTTAGTTCTAGAAGATAATTGCCCAAGTTATATATGGTTGCACATCAAGAAATGTCCACACTGTCATTATTATAAGAAAACAGGCAATTGTCCCTTTATTTTAAAATGTATCCATTCTTCATTACATTTATATTTGGTTTGTGCCACCGTATCTGCCTTATTGATCTGGAAGCTGAGACTTAACTTACCATGTGTTAATTGGGACAGGAAGGCCATTCTGCCTGACTGCATAGTCTGTATCCAGGTCTTGTCATCTGTTTATATTTACTATCAATATCCCGAAATAGTGTTCTATTAATTTGCTGTATTTCTGGAGAAATTTTTGTATATCTTGTTAATTTGCTGAAGCGGAACAGGGTAAATAAGTGACTTGAAGCTGTTGGATTGTGGTTTCGGGGATAGAGAGGAGGAGCCAGGGCCCATGGATACTTGAGATGGAGTTAGTAGGAATTTCAGGAAGTGGAATGAGGTGGAGGAAACATTAAGGATGGATCTTAAGTTTTGATAGTACATGAGTAGAAACAAAACCTCAATACTTTCTTAATTTTGGTTTGGTGGAAGTCGGCCCGTAGATCTCAGGGACTCCATAATTCAGTGGTTCGTTGTGACTTGGAGACTGCGTCCACTGGCTTTGTTGCCATCACCATGCCACAACACTGTAAATGCTGTAAATGTAAATGCTACTGTAAATGCTACGGGTATCATTTGGATTACCAGGAGACAACGAGAAGAAAGTAGAGAGGCTCATCCATGTTCCAAAATGGCCCAAAAGATCATTGGTCTGAAGGGCCAGGCTCTACCATAAGCAGCGTCATGCTGAGGAAAAAGACTATTAGGATGCATAAAATGAGAAATACCCAACAAAAAGGATGATGCGAAGATTGCACAAGGTGCAGTCCCTGCCTACCTGCTGGACAGTGAATGACAGTCCTGAGCTACAGAATGATAAAGCAAAACCCGAGAGACAAAGGGGAAAGTGGGAAGACCATGTCTAGGGGAAAACTGAAGTAGTAAAGGTTATTTGCACAGGAAGAACAAGAAAGAGAAAAGGCATGAAAGAGGATGGTTACTAAAGTCTCCTATGTTGGAGGTCGCTTTACACTGAAACAATTGGATTCGTCAGACCCATGGACTTGGTTTCAAGAATGTCCTGTTACCCTGAATTTAGGGCCACCTTTTGCTTAGCAGTCCTGGATATAAAGAAGAACCCCTGTCTCCACTGGATGCAGCAATGGATGGGCATTATTACCAAGGGTACTGCCAGGAGGCAAGGTAATTTGAGGAAAATAGCTCAGGTTGGCTACAGTCCTGAAAATGATAGGTCCATAAATGCAGATTTACCAGCTGTTTCAGGCAAGGAACTCCCTTTATTTTTGAAGAAGACAAAGCAATCAGGAAAGCCACCATTCTTGCCCTGTTTCTGAGTCCCTCCCAACAATTTCCATGTCTTAAGAAAGCCAGAGAACTACTTGTAAGGAAAGCAAAACATTAAAATGACTCCATTGTAAAAAAAAAAGACCCTCATTGTCTCCAGTCAGTGCTGAGTCCTAGTGACCCTTTAGGACAGGTGGACTTGCCCCTGTGAGGTTCCAAGGCTTGTCACCTGGGCTCCTTCACAGACTCTCCGAGGAAAATAAGTTGGCTGAGATGTAGAGGAGGGAGGTGGAATAATGACTACATTTTGACTCTCAGGTGACGGATAATTGAACTGGTAACAGCTAGCGGCTCTTGATGTAAAGCCCTGTGAGCCCTCTGTGTGATCGCTATTAGTCACAATCCACTGGATGGCAGAGGGTTTGTACTTTGTGTTTCCATTTTAGTTTTGAATGTTTATTTCATGTCAGATAAACGTTTTGACTCCTTCAGATACATTGCTATTTTTATACTCCGATGGATTGGGTATTTCTATATTTTATAGACGAAGAAGCAGATGTGGAGTGCTTGTCTTTGGCTCCATGTTAACAATGGATAATTATTTTTATAAATTTAGATATAAAAGTGTAGAGCTTTTAATGCATGTTGTCCAATGATCATTTTCTGTTTTCTCTTTTTTTTGCTCTTAAAATTTCTTTTAGCCAACATTTGAGAGACTCAGCAATGGCCGACAACAGTTTAGTAGCATCTAATGGGAGGACTAGCTTGGCTGACTCTTCAATTTTCGATTCTAAAATTACTGAAACATCCAAGGAAAACTTATTTACTGGATCAGCATGTGTTGAAGGTAAGCAGATGCCTTAAAATATGGCTCTTTTAAAATATGTAAACTTAAAATTGACTAAGGACTTTCCGGTGATTGGATGTAATGCCAACTACTAAGCTAAGTTATGGACATTTAAGTATGTAATAGACTGCACGATGTAGACTTTTGGATTTTCATGTGGATTAATGCTTTCCTTTTGAAGAGAGAGGCAGTTCGCCAGTGGGTTTTGCTTTTTCTGAACGTAAGGGTAAATGTCTGCATACGTCTGTCAGTAGCTTCATTGTAAGCTAGGATTCGTTCATTTATATGTGGTGAGGTAGAGACCCAGTTCTTTCCTAACCACTTTATGAGTGGACCTTTTCAAAAGTCAGCACTCTTAAGAAGTGTCACTACGTATTCCCGGGAATGATTTTTATTATTAGTTTTTTTTTTTTTTTGTTAGGAAGAAGGCTAATCCTTGTATATCCCACAACAATACTTACGGCAGGTAAAAAAAGTGTTGCTACTATAATTCCAATTCATACATACACAGATTTATCCCAAACATAATGTGTTTAAACTTGTCTGCAATCAGTGAGTGATTGCAGGCAAGTTCTGTCAGCAGTACACTTATGCTTGGTAGGTTGCCTTGAAAAAAAAAACGGAATCAAAACAGTGCCTTCGAACGAGAACTGCTAAACCAGTTAAATTCAAAACAGGTCAGCTCAGAAGAATATGGTGACTTTTTTGGACTCTAAGGAACGATTTTGATAATTTTCTTGAATAACACAGGACAATCAGGGAGCTGATTATGAAGAAGTTTTAGGAAAGTGGAAAACTACTTTGGTGAGCTAAAGGCCAGGAAAGTTGGGCTGAAGAATTTCTTTTTCTCATCATGGAAGTGTATCTGTTTGTTCTTGAAGGTAGCAAGGACTGTCTTAAGAGAATTTTGTTGGAAAACCTTGTCCCATCTACCACGCAGCCCAGATTTTGCCTCTTGAGACTTCTTTTTGTTCTCCGATCTCCAAGAACATTAAGAATACAATTTGAGTCTCCCCAAAATGCCCAAATTGCCATTTTGTCATGATATAAATCAAAGAGCCCAGAGTTCTTTTTTGAACAGTTTTATTTGCATCTAATCAACATATCATACAATTTTGTTTGTTTGTTTTTTTTAGGGGGCATCACTGCCCTCTGGTGATCATGGGAGCTACACAGTGCTGCTCCTGAGAGCTGCTGCTGGATTTGAACCGCCAAGCCCACGGGTCGCAGTCCCGCACTCAACCACTTAGGCCACCGCGGCTCAGTCCCCATAGCATACAACTTAATAATTCAATCATAGCAAGAGAATTGTTCAATCACTACCACAATCCATTTTTGAACATTCCCCCCACCCTTGGTTAAACCCCCTTTAAAGTGAGTTGCTGTAGTGCTGCCGCCACCGTCCTGCCTCCACTGTTTACTCCAGAAATCTCCATGTCCTCCCTATCTGCCACACCGCTCCCTGGCAGCCCCTAGAAACCCAGGCATCAGTCATTATCTATGCATCCACAACTTCCAGCACAGAATGATTTGGAGGATTAGAGACTTTGAAATATTGTCTGCTGAAGTATACAGGCTGGACGAAGGATATGTTAAAAAAGAATAGCTTCACATTTTCATATCTCTGCTTAATAAAAATTTCTGTGATTTTTTTTTTTTTTTTAGCAATACTTTCTAGTTTACTCTCACTTGCATTCTA
>PVJH01037217.1:0-18132 GCA_004026705.1 Nesogale talazaci | reverse complement strand
CCCCCCCCCCCCCCCACGAGGGCACAGCCCCACCTCCCAGAGGACACGAACTCACCTCCCCCTCCCCAGCGAGGCATGGAGCCCCCAGTGCGACACGGCCCCTCGCCACTGTTTTCACGTGGATTCCTTCGCGTCTGCCCGCCACCCCCCGCCCGCGGCGTTAGCCTAAAGGGCGCGCCCCCCACCGCGGCACCAGCCCCGCCCACGCCCCACCACCCCCGGGTTCTGGGACCTGCTCGCTCACCCCTCGCCGAGCCGGGAGGAGATCCAGCCCTGCCCGGGCTCCACAGATCCTATCGATCCCCCGGTGGGAGCCCATACCCAGGCTGGCTCCTGGGGTGACGCCACGCCACGCTGAGGGTTAGTTGGTGGGAGAGCGAGCTCTGGGACTTGGGGCCAATATGGGGACCCCCCCACCCCGGCCTTCCACGCTGATCTCACTGCCCAGTGAAAGGGGAAGGGCAGAGAGGGGCAGGACCCCTGCTGCCCGTGGGGGTGGGGAGTCCCCAACCCTTTCCGTGAAAGGGACCATGAGGAGTGGAAATGAAGACGTCCGCCCACACCCACCCATGGATGGAAGCTCAAGGGCTGGGGGAGCCAAGCGCCTGGCCTCTCCCAGAGACCATCTCCAGAGGGAGGAGGACGCAGCGGGAGACGCTGAGGGGGCTGGGGAGGGGCCTTGTAATTTATTGCTTTGTTTCCCAACAAGGGGGTGGGGCGGGCAGGGGCGTGGGGAGGGCGTTTTGGGGTAGGGGAAGCCAAGGGTGGGCAGGGGGTGGGGTGGGGCGGGGGTGCTCTCTGGTTGTGTCTGTGACCGTGACTGCGTACCTGTGACTGTACAGCGCCCGTGGTGATTTGGGGTAGGGGGCACCCCGATAGTGGGACCCCTCCCCCACTATTCTCCCTGTCCAGCCCCTCCGTCTCACTGGAGCAACTCCAGTGTCATCCCTGGCCCCCAGATCCTTGCCCCCACCCCCAGCCAGAGCTAAGGGGATGGGAAGCAGAAGCTGGGTGGGTTTCCAGGCCCCTCGTCCATCCCCAGAAAGGGATGTGAAGAGGGTGCCATGACCTGACCCAGCCCTGCCTCGCTCGATCCACCCGACCTCTGGGCCGTCTGTGTCAGTGGTTTCCGGTCTTTTTTTTTTTTTCTCTCCTGGTAAAATATTTTGCGAAGGACCAGGTAATGCATTTGGGGAGGGGCGTAGATGGGGCAGGGGGGATGCCCCTTCTCCTCCATGGAGCCAGAAGGTGTGAATTAACAGCAATTAAAAAGGAAGTGATTTTGTCTAGTGGGTGAGTTGCCAGTCTGTGTTTTGACTCGCTGGGTTAGGGAATCGTCAAGGTGGGGTGGGGAGGCAGAGGGTACCTCCTGACTGTGGCTGATGGCAGGTTGGTGGGTCTGCAGTTCAGACCCCTCATCTCTCATGTGTCAGTGCTGGTGGTGGGAGGAGGTGGGCAGGTCAGAACAAAGAAGTCACTGATTCCAGAGATGGAAGCCTTCTGGGAAGAGTCAGGCATGGGGCTTAGTGAAAGTGCGGGAGGAATGTGTGGGGGGGGTGCGCCTGGGGAAGGGGCCTAGTGAGGTGAGAAGATGGGTAGTTTGGGTTAAGACCTACAACTTTGGGAGCTGAGCTCCGGTGGCATAGTGGTTGTGCATGGGACTGTGGCCCACTGGGATGGAGGTTCAATTCCAGCAGCGGCTCCACAGGAGCAAAGGCTGGGCCTCCTACTCCCACCACCAGAGGGCAGTGATGTCCCCCGCCCAAAAATTAAAAAAAAAACAAAACAAAACCAAAAAAAACTAGAAGAGCCCCCAATAAAGCCATATAAAAAAAAAAAAAAAGATCTACAACTGTGGATTCAGACCAGATCCTCCACTTCCTCAGTGGGTGAGCTGTCGGGGAGTATCCCTGGCTATTGGGAGGGCGCCCTGTAAGTGCTCTCACCCCAGGGATGACTGTCCACAACCAGCCTGCTCACCTGAGTCCTGGGTATCGGGAGTGGAGCTTAGAGGAAGGATGCTTTTCTTGACCCTGGCTGGTGGTACATGGGAGGGAAGGGGTGAAGGAGGCCTCTGTACCCATGAACTCCATTCCCAGCTGACACAGCCGTGTGCCCACCTCCTTGTCATCTGAGAGCTCCATGGTCACCAGGTATAGTGCTGCAAGGCCCATTCATGTCGTGGATTATGGTGCATTGGAAGCCACTCTAGGCTGGGCACTGCCAGTATGTGTCCTCATCCAGTCTAGGCTGGCCACTGCCAGTATGTGGCAACTTCTGGTAGAAATGGTTGGAACCAACCCTCAGAACCAACCTAAGCCCCTGGTGCTCAGCTGCCAGTATGCCACCAATTTTCTACATAGGCGTGGTCACAGTCTGAGACCCAGACTCGATTCTTATGGAGGGCTGTCTCTGGGCAGTCCTAGCCTGGGTGAATGCCCAGCCCAGCAGCCTAACCCAAGAGGAATCCAGGAGCGCAGATAAGGTGGACTGGGGGGTATAGGTGTAGTGACAGGTGCACCCACAGGTGTGTGGTCTGGGAACAAAAACAAGCCGTAAAGGGAGAGATAGCAAAGACAAAGGGCCTGGTCATCCCACCTTCAACCCTCAGACTCCAGCTCATCACCACTCTCCTTCCTGGTGGTGAAAGTTCACCCCACTCCGCATCCTAAGCTCTTCCGAGAGCGTGAGTACGAAACACAGCCCAGGAGACCGTGAAATGGCCTGCAATGGGAGCCACAAGTGGGAAGTTGCCTTCATTTTCTTTTGTTTGTTTGTTTTTTGGCATCACTGCCCTCTGGTGGTGGGAATAGGAGGCCCAGCCTTTGCTCCTGTGGTGCTGGAATTGAACCTCCATCCCAAAGGGCCGCAGTCCCGCGCACAACCACTACACCACCAGGGCTCAGCCCGCCTTCATTTTCAAAGATGGTCAAGGTGTCAACAAATTCCAGACACCCATAAGCCATTTGATTGGCTGGTAAAGTTATTTTTTTTTTCATAAACGATGGACTGCCTTTTCGGCCTTGTTGCAATGATATAGAGGGTCAAGAGACATAAAGCATCTAGTTCACCAGGGTGTCGCAGAACAGGACTTTAGAAGGGAACCTCTGGGTGGGTTCCAGTTAGTAAAGCAACCAGATTTTAACATTGGTAAAGCGGGACACCACTGACCGAGGCAGGGGGTGGGGAGGTAGGTTAGAGGGAGTATATCCCCTTCCCATTCTCCTGCCATTCCCTAGCTTGTCGTGCATTCTTTCCAAAAATCGGGACTTTTTAAAAACGCCGCAGGATGAAGGGAAAATTGTTTAAAATCGGGACTGTCTTGCCAAAAGCGGGACGTCTGGTCACTTTACTAGTGTCCATATGACTTCACAGCTCACCTGGGCTTTTCTTTTTTTTGGCATCACTGCCCTCTGGTGGGAGTGGGAGGCCCAGCCTCGCTCCTGGAGAGCTGCTGCTGGATTTGAACCGCCAACCCAGTGGGCCGCAGTCCCGCGCACAACCACTACGCCACCGGGGCTCAGCCCCCCTGGGCTTTTCTTACTTGGAGTCCTGTTCCCTACCCCGCCCTACCCGCTCCTGGATGTCTTCTGCCCTGTGTCTTAGTATTAATGGGCCAACAGATCTTTCTCCTGGGAGTTTCACCACAAGGCAAAAGAGAGTAAGGAGTTTATTTAGTATTTACAGTAGGAACTCATTAAATGAAACGAGGTTTCCAGAACTCCATCTTCTGATCATGTCAAGAGACCAACTTCATCCAATCCCCATTCTAGGAGGTTCTACTATAACTTCGGATCAGCTTTTGAGAGGCCTTCTAAGGCTCTTGCCGCTAGGTGCCTGCTAATCTTTTCAGAGTTCAGGAGTTAGTTTGTAGTAAAAGTTTATTGAGCCCCTACTGTGCTAAGAGCATGGTATACTTTGAATCATTCCATCCTTACAACCAGCTGATGAGGCAAGTGTTGCCATTGCCCTGCTTACCAAGCAGAAAATGAATTTGTTCCTGGTCCCACTGCTAGTAAATGGAGGGACGAGAAGTTGAACCCAGAACTATAACTACAGCCGTACTCGAGGCAGTGTGTGAGATCTTGCACTGGTAAGATAGAAAGACATGAGGAAGCAGGGTTTTGTTCTTTTTTTTTTTTTTTTGGAGGGGGGGCATCACTGCTCTCCGGTGGTGGGAGTAGGAGGCCCAGCCCCACTGCTGGAATTGAACCTCTATCCCAGTGGGGGCCGCAGTCCCGCGCACAACCACTACGCCACCGGGGCCCAGCCCAAGAAGCAGGGTTTTATGTCTGTTAGCACGTTAGAATAAGGCCATGCAAGCATACTACACCTACCCCTCACTGGACGACTCTTGCCTGATATCCCACATTCACAGTGGTCAATGATCTACTTTGCAGCTTAACAATGTATGCCTGGCAGTACTGTATGCTGTATGGCTGGGAAAAGTAAGGTTTTATGTCAAATTGGCCGGACCATGATTTTCAGTGTTTTGGCAGTGGGGCAGTAATACAATTTGGCAATTCAGTAATTAGGCAGCTATGCAATGATGTAATCCTCCTCCATTTTTGCATAATGCCGCTTTTTCATAAGATAACTTGGTCTTGGAATCTATGTCCCGTAGTGGGCAGTGGGTACTGGCACAATAAGCACCAGTCCACATGCAGGAAGCACAGAGGCAGGCTCAGGCAACTCCCTGCAATAGACTCCCTCAGTTTCCCTCTAGCTCCTCCTCCTGGCTTCCTGGATGTCCTAGTCTGTTCTAGGCTACCGAGAAGCCTAGATGGATGGTAGGCATCCGTCCAGCAGTGCCAAAGAAAGACCTGGCAATCTACTTTCTTCAGATCAGAGCCACTGAAGACCTTACGGAGTGGCAGGTGGGTAGCTCGGAGTCAGTCACATCAACTCGAGGGCACCGGGCTTGGTTTTTTGTCCTCTATTCCTTTCTCCCCTCATCCCTGGCGTCTTCAGCATCAAAGCCGCACAGTTCAGAGCTGGGGCACCAGAGGGAGTCTCCACCCTTCTCTGCTTCTAGAGCAGTGCTTCTCCAAGCTGTGGGGCTTGACCCTTTGGGGGTCAACAACCTTTCACAGAGATCACCCGATTCCTAACAGTAGCAAAATGACAGTTATGAAGTAGCAACAAAGATGTTATGGTGGGGGGGGGGGGGTCACCACAACATGAGGAACTGTATTGAAGGGTTGCAACGTTAGGAAGGTTGAGAACCACTGCTCTAGTCTGCATTGGGATGACAGGGAGGGAGCAGCCACGCCTGCCCTTGGCAGTGAGGAAGGGGAGATGAGCTGATGGGAGGCCCACCGGCGGCAGACTGGCAGCAGCCCTCCCTTGTGGGAGATGTGGCCAAAGGTCATTCCTGAGAGAGGTTGCCGCCAAGTGAGGGTGGGGTGGAGGTGTGTGTGCGCTTGAGGTCAGGAGAGTGCTGTCAGAGGGAGAACCCCTGGTGGTGGGGGGGGTGGGCAGGAGACTGTGGTGTGCATTGGGGTTTGAAGGGCACACACGGAGGAGAGGGCTGATGGTTCTGCACGGGGTCCAGTCCAGCCGGTCTGCAGGTCTCGTCCACCTGCCCTGGGCACGCCACACCCGCAGAGCTTGCTGGCAGCAGCTTGGAGACGTGGGGCGAAGAGCTGGATCAGAGAAGGTGCGCTGAGAAGACTGCCAGGCTTCAAACGGGTGTGAGCCCCACTCCCTGCCCCCTCCATCCAAAGAAAAGGGATGAAGGAGTCATTGATGGTCCAGTTCTTTATTTAGAAACCTGATTGTTCCATAATGGGGGGGGGGGGGAAGTCTTACACCCCCTTTGCAAAGGGATTGTGTCAGAGGTGGTGGGCAACTTCCTCCCATCCCGTCAATAGAAGGGAGGACTCGACTCTGGTCGTTGGGGACAAAGTGGACAGGCAAAGGGAGAAGGACATTCCAAAGCCATCGAGGAGAAAGGGTGGAGGGACCCCAAACAAGGTCTACCACGGTCACGGGGCAGACTGACCCACGGCGACCCTGGGGGGCTGAGTAGAACCGCCCTGTGGGGTTCCCACGGCAGCCCTGTGTCCAGCAGCGGGACTGGGGTTTGAACTAGGGCAGGGCCGGCCTTCAGCTCCTGGCCGGCGTTTTAACCACTGTGCCACCAGGACTCACCAAACAGGGGGAGAGGGGCGGGGAGGGGGGGATTTGTCTTTTTAGACCCTACTATTCCTGCTACCCCTACCCCACCCGAAGCCTTTTGAGGGTCCCCAGGGTGGGAGCAGGGGAGGCTCCTGGGAAGGGCTGAGGAGAGGAGGCAGGGGAGGCAGATCCTGGGAGAAAGAAAACCGCAGGCCTGCTGAGGCCTCCAGAGTGGCTCGAAGCAGTAGCAGCAGCAGCACCCAGCCAGCCCATGAACCCCCCCCAACCCCCCCAGACCACCCTGCTGTTTGGCCTGCAGGGGCCCCGGTGGGATGGGGGAGGGGAGGGAGGGAGGCAGGGCCATCTGGGAGAGTTCTGGTCCCCTTGGAAGGTCATCTGTGGTGGCGGTCTCAGAAGTCGAACTCGTCCAGGTCCCCGGTGCCTTCCCCGTCCTGGGAGCCCCACACCCGGCGGTAGTTGCTTTCGAGCTCCTTCTGCCGCTGCCGCTCTTTCTGCGCCTCCTCGGCTCCCTGCACCTGGTGGGAAGAAGGGGGCGCAGTCGGTCTGGGTGAGGGGGAGTTGCTGGGGGGGACCCCGGAGACACAAGGAGTGCTTTAGGGACGAAGCAGGGGGCGAGGCCGGGAGGCTGCCCAGCTACTGGCCTCCAGGTGCAGTGCCCAGACTGACGGCAGCCGGACCGGACACCAGCGCAGGGCTCGGAGCCTCTTACCAGGATGTTGAAGAAGATCTCTTTGAGATGCTTGGTGTCCTCTTCGGTCAGCCAGCGGGCATCCTCCTCAGGGCCTTCGGCCCCGGGTCGGACAATTTTGATCTCAATTTTGCCTGGGAAGGGGCAGCACGGGCAGGCGGTGAGGGGCGCAGGCTGGGCCCCTGGCCGCCCGGCCCCCCTTCCCCTCCAGCTCCAGCGGCAAGCCCTTGGCAACAGACGGCTCAGCTTGGGGTGCAGCCCGCCCTCCAGGGCCCACCTTGGGCTGTGAGCCCCTCCCTCTCCAGCAGGTCTTTCACCAGCCCCTCGATTTGTCTCAGCTGTGGGTTTTCCCGTTTCATCTCGAGGACCGTCAGATCCTGATTGGGGCCTCCGTGACGGAGCTTGGTGACCCGGACCCGGACTCTGTGCTCAGGATCCTCCTCTTAGAGGGGGGGGGGGGACACACACAGGGAGACACAAAGCAGAGCCATGACTCCCAGGGGCAGGTGCCGGGCCCGCGGCCTCACCATGGGCCGGGCGGCTCTTCTGCCCCAAACGCCGACAGGGAACCAAGGTGCCAAGCATCCGCGCCCCCAGTTCAAGCCTAAGGAGCTCCCACCACCAGCCTCTCTGCCCCCTGGCTCAGCCCAGCACCTCCAGGAGGGCAGACCTCAGGCCGCCAGGGCCGGCTGCAGTTTTGTTTGGAGGTGCGAGGCTTAGAGAACTGTTCTATGTTTATAGGCGTAGTGCGATGGAAGGTTTGAAGCTGTGCCAGTTCCAGAGTGACTGGTGACTGGTCTCACACTCACACAGGACTCTGGGCCAGGGAAGGGGCTGGGGGAGGGGAGGCGGCTATAAGAGAAGGCCACCTTCAAGCCTGCCCAGGCCAAATGGCTGGCGTACAGCTGGGCTGGCCTATTCACGCTCTGGCAGCTGGAGCCTCTCCCGGGACAACGTCCTGATTGTTCATGGGTTGCGCCCTTCCCGGATGTGTGGGTTCCAGCACATGGGCTCAGAGCCACCCAGCTTGTCTCCACTGTTCGCCCACCCTGTGCCAGGCAAGGTGCTAGGCATGGGAATCCAGGTGCAAACCAGGAAACCCCACAGGCAGGCTCTAGATGCTGCGTCCCCAGAGAAGAGTAGGAGGCTGCCCACCGAGGAGGCGGTAGAGGGGGCAGGGGTGGGCAGGGGGAAGAGGCAGTGGGGGGACAGTGTTCCAACAGGGAAAGAGCTGTCCAGAAGGGGTGCCCCACAGAGAGGGAAAGGCAGCCGGCAGGCCTGCCCTCCAGCTCTCTCTCACCTGTGGGCTTTGGGATGGGGGAAGGTTTTAGGGGGACAACCCTCCTTTTCTGGTGCCTCTTCAGCTGGGGACTCTGTTTCTCCTCCAGCCTTCTGATGAGCTTGTTGAGAGTAGAGGTCAGGGCCAGCATTGCCCGGTCGCGCTCAGCCTCCTTCTTCAGCACTTCCGGATCAAGCTCCTTCTTGGCCTGTAAAGCCCAAGGGGGTGTGGAGAGCGTCAAGGGTCCCGGGAGGGGGGCAGAGAAGGCCAGCGGCTCAGGACAGATGACAACCTTGTTTGCTGCCGATCACGACGGCTCCCTGGGGCTTTCTGGACTACGCTCTTGATAGGCAGCAGATCGCCAGGCCCTGCTGCCGCGAGGGGGCCAGAGTGCAATCAGAACCACCAACCTTTGGCGCAACCAACGTGCGCCCCCCCGGGGCTCCTCAGCTTCGAACCCCACTGCTGCCCAGGTGGTGTGACTCCTAGGGTCCTCGGGGGCGGGGTCTGGCGGGGCCTGTGGGATTCGAGCCTGTGTCCTTGACGGAGGGGCGGGTGGGCGGGCGGCGCAGACCGCCACGGTTTTCCTCGGGATCGGTTCAAATGGAACTGCCAGCCTTTCCGTGAGCGGATGAGCGCCCAACCACTTCGCCAGGGCTCCTTCCTTCGCACTCCGCGGAGCCCCCGCGCCAAACTCAACGCCAGGGAGTCAATATTCTAAATGGTGACCCTGCCGGGGGAAGTTCCTGAGACCGTCGTCTGCTACAGCTGGACAAAGAGTCCCCTTTCCCCCCAGGAGCGGCTGGCTGGCGGTTTCCAAGTGCTGACCTGCGCAACTGCTTGCTCGAGGGTGGGGGCTCCCTGCCTGCTATCCGGCCCTGGCCCCTCGCCTGCCGCCCTGCCTCCTCGCTCCGCCCTGATACACTCCGGGGGTTCCCCGGCGCCCCTGCAGGGGCGGGCAGCTGAGAGCCCGCTTGCTCACCTCCTGGATGATGCTCTCCAGCTCCCGCTCCATGCCAGCCTTCACCTCCGAGCGGAGCCGGGCTCGGTCCGACGGGAGCAGTATCCCTTCCAGTTCCTTCTCGAACTCTCTGAGGAGCTGCTGCTCATCCTCCTCTTCCTCCTCTTCTTCCTCCTCCTCGTCCTCCTCCTCCTCCACCACACCCTGCGCTTCCTCCTCCCCACCCTTTCCCTTCTCCACGGGATCGCGGCCGGGGGGCGCTTCTTCTGGAACATCCACGGGCTGCTCCTGGGCCGAATTCGGCTTCCCCTAGGGTGTCGGGGTGAAGGAGGAAGGGGGGGCGGCTAGGGCTCAGGAGAGACGTGAGGTCAGGGCCAGAGGAACAGCGGAGGGGCAGGGGGCTGAGCTCAGGGCACTGGAGGAAGGAAGCTAGCTCTGGCTTTCTGAACACGGCGGCAGGCCAGGGGCAGCCCTCCCCGAGCGGGGCCCCATACCTTTTTGGCCCCATCTTTGAGCTCTTCGATCAGGCGAATCAAGTCTGCGGGGTTCCGGATGACTTTGACCTGCACATTGCTCTGAAAATCTGAGATGGGCGAGTAGGCGTCGGTCCTCTGCGTGCTGGGCTCTGTGTTGGTTTCGGAGAGAAAAGAGGAGATCAAGCAGGGCCGAGGCCTCTGACCCCAGGAGCTAGCTACCCATGATCAAGAGGGGCCACAGTACACCCTCAAGCCAGATGCGGCTTGCAAGTGGGACAGAAGGGTGGCCAGCGAGCGGGAAACCACACACACACAGTCACTCTGCGGGCTCCAGTTTGGCGCACTGCAGGCGGGGTTGTGGGGCCCAGGCTCTCTCAGCCCTTGGCTGAAGCATGAACCCTTAGCTCCACTCCGTTCCAGGCACGCGCTAAGGAACAGCGCATGCGTCCTCATTATTCCCAGTTTTACGGCTGAGGGCACGGGGTTGAAGTTGACGTCACCATGGATGGCACTGCCCGTTGACCTCGCCAGAGCAGCAACAGTGCGACGACGTGTCGCAGCAAGGCGTGGTCACGCCTGGGCACGTGGACTCCACTGCCCACCTGGAGGCCCCAACTCCCTCCCAGAGTCGTAGCTCCACCCATAGCCCCATTCACATTCCCTGTCCAGCGTACCACCTAAGATCTGTCCAAGTAGTGAAGGAGATGGGAGGCGGGGACGCACTCACCGTCAGGGCGGCGGGGAACTGCGTCTGCGGCCTCTCCATGAGGGTCCAGCTCCTGCAGAGGAGAAGGGAGGGGGGGGCAGGGAGGGGGTCAGGAGCACAAGCCCCTGTGTGCCCGTCACATCCTGAAGGCTGTGGTTCAGGGAATATCCTTGCAGCCCTAGACAGATGTGAGTCTCCTCCTTGTGACTCTAGCTTGGGCAGCCCTCCCCGTCGTCCCAAAGCCCAGGTCCGGCTGCGTCGGAGGAGTGGCGGCTGGCTCTCTCACCTCGACCAGCGCCTCTTCCCCCTCTGGGGTCTGGTCTTCCTGCTCAGGATCCATCTTCCAGAAATCGGACTCCTCCTTCCTCTCTTCCGTGGTTGGGCTTGCGCCTGAATGGGGAGTGGGGGGCGCATAGGAGATGGAGGCCCACTCCTCCAGCTAAGGTGTGTGATCTCTCTCCTGCGTGAGCCCCCAAAGGGCGGGCAGCACAGGGAGAACTGGGGGAATTGGGGCCCTGCTGCCTGTAACAAAGGAGATGATGTCCTGCCTTCTCTTTGTGAAATGAAGCGTCCTACCTTCTCTTTCCGGGGGCGCCACATGGTCCGGCTTGGTCTCACTCCACACTTGGGAGTCGAGGTCTTGCAGCTCCTCGGAGGTGCTCCCTCCGTACGGCTTGGTGTCTGAGACACAGGGGAGGGGCGTGGGGTGGTCACATCCCTTCCGGTCATCCTGGGCTCCCCCCCCCCCCCCCGGCACCCCCCAACTCCCAACCACTCACCAGCTTGCTGCTGAACGTAGGCCAGATACTCCTCGGGCTGCAGGGCAGGGTGGCAAAGGATGGCCTGCGGCGCGGCGCTGGGGGGCGGCCGCAGCAGAGGGTGGGGGCAGAGGCGAGGCGTACGAATGGTGAGCACATACGAGCAGGACAGAGGCTCATCCACACGGTCAATGTAGTCCCCAGAAATACCAGCCCCCTCGTCGCACAGGAACTGCCGGGAGATAGGGTGAAGAAATACTGGAGGCAGGTTACCGTCCGCAGAGCAGCTTGCTACCTTGCATTCATTCAGCCCTGACGGCGGGCGGGGGCCAGACTCCGAGCTGCCTGCTCTGCCTCTTATACCGCAGCTTATTTACATAATTGTCACAAAAACCCAGTGCGGGAGAGATGAGAATCTCAGCTTTGGGGGGGGCGGGGGGGGGCGGTCCTAAAGAAACGTAAGTTATATGCAGCTAACTGAACTTTTCAGGCTGGTCAGTTGGTAAGTTGTCAACATAACAATGAATCCCAAGCAGTTTGACTCCAGGTAACTGATATACATATATTGGTATATCACTATATATATTATATATCCCATTCTTAGTGCCATTGAGTTGACTGTGATGCACAGTGACCCCGTGACAAGGTAGAATGACACCAGAACTCTAGGGGAGTAGAAAGTTTCACCTTTCTCCCTTGCAGTGGCGGGCAGTTTCAAATGGCTAAGTTCAAACTTGGCAACCTAAGTAATAGAACTTAGTAACCCAGCGCACAAGGCTCCTATTGCATACACACACACACACACACACATATATACACAGTGTATATTATACACATTTCAAAAAGCTCATGGAAAGGATGAAAAATGTGCACTTTTGGGGGATTGTATACACACATACATACATACATACATACATACTTAGACACATCCTCGCATCCTCTATCAAGGTGTACATGCATGTAGATGCTTTATGGTTGCATCGATTCTGACTCAGTGACCAATCCTCTGTATAAGGAAGCGCCATCTGGAACCTTTTTTTGATAGATGAGCTATATTTACTCAAGGCTCTATTTCTGACTGGCTTCAGACTGAGAGGTAGAAGCCCTCAGGGAGGGCAACGTCCGTCTCTTGGCCATCTGCCCCTGACGGTTCTCTTTGGCGTCTTCATTCTCTTGGCCAAAAGCTTGGCATAGTCGGCGGCCTCCTCCTGGTTCTCCTTGGTGCACTGCTTCTTCAGGGCGATGTGCCGGCGTTGGTGCTGCAGGACGCGAGGAGTCACCAGACGCTGAATTTTGGGTGCTTCGGCCCTGGGTTTCTTGCCTTCCTTGTTCAGGGGTTTTCTCACAACACACTGGCGAAGGCCATCTTTAGAGAGATTGAAGAGCTTGCGGATTCTGCTGGCTCTTTTGGGCCCCAGGCGAGGAGGCACAGTTGGATCAGTCAGTCCTGGGATATCTTTCTCCCCTTCCTTTACAATCACCAGGTTGAGAACGCTCAGGTTGGCATCCACGATGCAGCCTTGGCCTCTCCCCGGTTCTCCTGGGTCTGTAGCAGGAGCGCCCCTTGCTTCATGGGGAAACCTGCCTTGTCATTCCCACCGCTGATGCGGACAATATCGCCCTTCCATTCATCGCCCAGCACCTCGGCGGCGACCTCTGTGGCCATTTGCTTCTCATTCATCGTCCACTTCGATGAGTTTCTGGCCGCCAGTGGCTGGGAAGGCGATGTTCAGCTTCATGGTGAAGCAGCCAATCACGCTGTCTGGTCTTTCACCGTCCTCAGACCTGCTGAGCCCCCTCTGACAGACACTGTGCCAGTTCCTTCTTTTGTTGAAGGGCGTCCTCTTGCTGGCTCTCTGTACTTTGCAGAGCACGATGTCCTTCTCCAGGGACCGGTCTCTCCTGACCGCAGGTCCAAAGTCCCCGAGAGGAAGTCTCGACCTCCTCACTTCTAAGGAGCCGTCTGGCTGCACGTTTCCAAGACAGAGGCAGTGTTGTGGCACTGCCCAGATTTCCCGCCAGCCCCGCAATTCAAAGGCATCAGGCCTTCCGTGACCGTGCTTATTCACTCGCTGCCCAACTTTCATGTGTGTAGGAGGCGACTGAAAATGTCAAGGTTGGAGTCAGGCGCAATGCAGGCCTCTGAGTGACCTGCTTGCCCTTCAGCACTTCAAAAAGGCCGTGTGCAGATTTGCCCAGTGCAAAGTGTTGTCTGCTTGCTTTATAAGTGAGTGTTGTTTGCAGATCTGGGTGTTGTTTTAAGGTTCGTGTATAGGTTTGAAAAAGGAAGAACCGTTGAGCGGTCCCGAGGTCCTTATTCAGGAAGAGAAGAAAGACAGGGATGAATGCTGCCTTTGCTAAGCAGACGCTGCCGTGGGGACTATTTTAAGTAAAACAGAGGTTCCGTTTCTGAAAAGGCAGTGTAAGAAAGTGCCGATCCACTGCCCAGCAAAACAACCATGTTCTTGTTGTCAGGTGCTGTTGGGTCTGTTCCAGTTCATTGCAATTCTGTGTACAACGGAGGCGAACGCTGCCTGGCCCTGCGCCATGGCCACTGTCACGGCGATGTTTCAGCCTACTTTAACTGCCACTGTGCCCATCTCTCTTCTTTTGAGGGACCCTCCGCCGTGACCACGCAGGACGGCATTCTCCAAGGACTGGCCCCCTGAGGAGGAGTCCAAAGGAATCAAGATGACATCTCGCTGCCTTCCCTCTCGGGAGCACTCCCGCTACTGATTCCAAACGGGATTTGTTGGCTTTTCGGGCAGTCCACAGCACACCCCACACCCTAACTCAGAGGCCTTGAGTCTTCCTTATTCATTGGCCCGCTTTCACACGCCAACGAGGCAACCCCAAATCCCACAGCTTGGACCAAGCATACTTTAGTCCTTGAAGTGATTTTTTTTTTTGGGGGGGGGGCAATCACTGCCCTCTGGTGGTCGTGGGAGCTACCCCGCCTTGCTCCTGGAAAGCCGCTGCTGGATTTGAACCGCCAAGCCCGTGGGCCGCAGTCCCGCATTCAACCACTATGCCACCGGGGCTCAGCCCAGAAGTGACATCTTTACTTGAAAAAAAAAGACCGTTAGAGATGTCTTTGGCAGATTTGCCCAGTGCAACACACCCTTTGATTTCTTGACTCCCGCTGCCACCGCTGTGAGCGTCCATCCAAGTCACAGGAAATCATTAGCAACTTCCAGTTGTCGGTTACCGCCCCGCTGTAAGGATTTGTGTTTCCTGGGTGCCGGGTGGCATCCCTGCTGAGCCCTTTCCTCTTGACGCTTCATCAGTAAGTGCTTCCAGTCCTCTTCACCGTCGCCCAGAAACGTTGTATCTTGTGCCTACCAGGTTGTTAAGGAGCCCTCCTCCAATCCTGCTGCCAACTTCTTCCTCTTGTCGCTCAGCCTCTTGGGTTATTTATTCAGCATATGTGACAATAGGATACAACCTTGGCACCTACCTTTACCAACTTTAAATAAAAAGACATGGGGCTGAGCCCCGGTGGCATAGTGGTTGACTGCGGCCTACTAGCATGGCAGTTCAAATCCAGCAGCAGCAAGGCTGGGTAGCTCCTACAACCACCAGGGGGCAGTGATGCCCCCCTCCCCAATTAGAAAGATGTATATAACTGGTAAAAATATTTTTTTCTTTAAATGTTGTTTTTTGGGTTTTGGGGCATCACTGCCCTCCGGTGGTGGGAGCAGGAGGCCCAGCCTTGCTGCTGGATTTGAACCTCCAACCCAGTGGACCGCAGTCCCACACACAACCACTATGCCACCAGGGCTCAGCCTCTTTAAATGTTTTTTTTTTTGGGGGGGGGGCATCACTGCCCTCTGGTGGTTGTGGGAGCTGGAGCTACCCAGCACTGCTCCTGAGAGCTGCTGCTAGATTTGAACTGCCAAGCCCGAGGGCTGCAGTCCCACACTCAACCACTTACGCCACCGGGGCTCAGCGTCTTTAAATGTTTTAGGGGATAGGTTCTCTACTGATTAAAGGACACTTGCAAACCATAAACATCAAATGTAGCACATCAACTTTTTTTGGATTCTGTTTCAAATGGGTCAATTCAAGAGAGGGAGAAAATTAGCAAAATTGGAAAATTTTGAACTTTTGATCATATTAAGGAATAACTGCTGCTTTTTAGCATGATCTGGCTTGTGATTATGTGTTTACAGAGCCCTTGTCTTTCTTTTTTGTTGTTTTTTGTTTTGTTTTTTTGGGGGGCATCACTGCTCTCCGGTGGTGGGAGTAGGAGGCCCAGCTCCACTGCTGGAATTGAACCTCCGTCCCAGTGGGCCGCAGTCCCGCGCACAACCACTATGCCACCAGGGCTCAGCCCCGAACCCTTGTCTTATAGATGTAAATAAATAGGTACATAGAGAACTATTTACAGATGAGGTAAGGTCTGAAATTGCTTCACAGCATCTAGGAGTAGAAGTACTACTGGGAGGTGGGCAGGGGGGCTGTGAAATGAGACTGGCTAGAATTGTTGGAGGCAGGTGATGCTCGGTGAGTCATTATATTACTTCCTCCCATTTTACATGCTTTTAGTGTTTTCCCATTAAAAGGTTTTAAAAAAAAGACAATTTTTACACATATTTTTTAACTAGTCATTACACTTTCAGGAATTTCTATAATGGATCTATTTATATATGGCAGTCTGGGCAATGTCATAATCTTCTGCAATAACAACAGACTGGAGGGAAAACACTTTTTTGCAATACCATCGCGATGACAATGGAGTACTCTGTGGCTGTTAAAACACAGGTGACCTCTCTGCAGGGACATCCAGGAAGACCTCTAAGGATGATCATGAAGGGGCATGAGAACAGGATTTAGAAGAGTGCATACAAGATACTATTTTTGTGTATAAATAAAAAGGAAATAACGGTTTCTGCTAGAATTACAAACACAAAGGCTGGAAGGGGACACATAAAAACCTGAAGAGCTGGGCTGAGTCCTGGTGTGCAGTGGATGTGTGCGGGACTGTGGCCCACAGGGCTGGTTCAAATCCAGCAGCAGCTCTCCAGGAGCAAGGCTGGGCTTCCTACTCCCACCAGAGCAGTGATGCCACACACACACACACACACACCTGAAGAGCTGGGGTGACCTGTGTGAACAGATAGACACAAGCTTGAAAGGAAGGAGGAAGATTGCCCACTCTACACCTTTTTGTATTTTCTGGGTTTTGAATCCTGGGAAAATAGGATTTACTTAGAGAATGAAGTGAACAGAGAGAGAGAGAGCCCACTCCCACGGAGACAGGAGGGCTGGGAGTGGGACACGGCCTTTTGACCCACACTCCTTGTGTTGGAAACCTTCTAGATCCAGTGGAAGATGGATGCTCAGACACACAGAAATCTCCAAGGACTGGCCGGCCCGCCGACTCTGAAAGGAAATGAGGACTTGCACCGAGAGCCAGCAGAAAGAGAAAACCTGCCCCAAAGGAAATTAGAGAATGAAATTTAAAAGAGCGAACAAAGCTTGTAAGGTAGATCACATTTATAAAATACGTACTGAAAAAGAGGGCAGTTGACAATGAATTTCCTCAGCATTCATTTCAAGGAGTGGAAAAAAGAACAGCAAAATATAGCAGAACGAAAAAATAAGGATGAGTGGAAATGAATACAATGAAAAAGAACTATAATAGAAAAGCTGAACAGAGCCAGCGGGGTCCTTGAAAAGACTAATAAAATTGACTAACCTTGGGTCAGCCTGCCCAATAACAAAAAATAGAGGCAAAAATCGATAGATGATGGAAAGATTACAGAGATACTAGTTTATTATGAACAACTTTGAGCCAAAATCAGACAAGATGGACACATTCCTAGATAATATAACTTATTAAAACTGATGTAAGCAGAAAGTAGAAAACTTTGTTCCAAAACTAAAGAAAATGTATTTAAAAACACCAGTCTAAAAAACCGAAACACTCCAGTCTAATGCCTCACACTATAGAAAAAGGATTTTAAAAAAAATTTTTTTGGAAGGATTTTTTTTTTTAAGAAGGATATTTTAACTTACTTTTTGAGACTAACATCTTGATAACAAAACATGATAAGGACATAGTAAAAAAGAAAATTACAGGGGCTGAGCCCTGGTGGCGTAGTGGTTGTGCCGGGACTGCGGCCCACTGGGACGGAGGTTCAATTCCAGCAGTGGGGCTGAGCCTCCTACTCCCACCACCGGAGAGCAGTGGTGCCCCCCCCCCCAAAAAAAAAATTACAGACCAATATCTCTCATGTATATAGACACACACACACATACACACAGTACATATTCGAGTTTTTCAGCACACTTTTTTTTTTGGGGGGGTCCTCACTGCCCTCAGGTGGTGGGAGTAGGAGGCCCAGACTTTGCTCTGTGGAGCTGGAATCAAACCTCCATCCCAGTGGGCCGCAATCCCATGCACAACTATTATGCCACTGGGGCTCAGCCCCTCAGCACACTTTTAATGCAGTTTTTGTGGTAAAATTAGATGCCTCGACTGATATTCGGGTCAGCTTATATTCAAGTATATACGGTGTGTGTGTGTGTGTGTGTGTGTGTGTATTCCTCCCGATGTTTTTTTATAATGTATAAAAGGATAGTCAAAGGTATTGTACAATAACTAAATTGGAGCTATCCTAGGAATATGAAATTAACCTTATTCTATAAATTTTCATTTCCATGACCCTACTACTGAACTTGTATTAAAGTAAGAGTCCCTCTTCTGCCTTGTTGGCTCAGGTGAAGCCATGGACCAATGTCTCCTTGAAATGTGTTGCTTTTCTTCCACGGCCTCCTCTCTGGCCTTTAGCAAAGTCCCCTTTATGCCCACACCTGCCCTACAATTATGACTTCCTGAAACTTTCTCTAACGCTCTCACTTCATACAGTTTCCCTAACGGCTTCATTGTAACCAGTGCTGCCCTGAGGGCTCCCAGCCCTCCGGGTCCATTCAGATCACCGGAGCTGATCCAAAGCCTCCTGAGAAATGTCCTGCAGCCACTGAAACCAGATTTAAAACCAAACCCACCACTCCTGCCTGAAACTGACTCCTCTTCCCAAAGACCTCCCTCAGTGGCAGAAATGACCATGCGTCCAGTTGCTCAAGCCAGAACCTGGGGCCTCATTCTTGACTCCTC
>PVJH01037216.1:0-18173 GCA_004026705.1 Nesogale talazaci | reverse complement strand
TAGGGTTAGGGTTAGGGTTAGTGTTAGGGAAAGAGTTAGGCTAGGGTTAGGGTTAGGGTTCAGGTTAGCCTTAAGGTTACGGTGAGGGTTAGAGTTAGGGTTAGAAAAAAAAGAAAAAGAAAAGAAAACAAAAAAAGTACATCTGTTGCGCTAGCTCGCTGCAGGGAAATCCTCCTCCTCCTTATCCATCAGTTTCTGCAGAATGCTGTCCCAAAGTTTCTAGTTCGCCCTCTAGGTGCCACTACTCCGACAGGGCCACCTGATGATTACATCAGACGTTCCTGGCGATGAAAGAGGATTGACGAGGGGCAGAAAGCAGCACCCCTCGAGGCAGGCTCCCAGGGGCCCCAGCAGGACAGATAGCAGAGTCATAGTCACACTCAGCGGCTGTGTTCTCCCCGGCGTGCCCTGCAGCCCAGACTGATGGTGGCCCCGTGCCCCGTGCTCTTCCTTTAAGGACCCTGGGTGAAGGGGCAGCGCGGAGATGGCTGTTTTTGAGGCGTGAAGACGATCACCCCACGGAAGAACACATGACTGAGCCCATCATCCGTGAGGCTGCAGGCATCCTGTTCCCTCTGGGAGGAGGTGTGGAACAGAGTCACCACGCCATCACTGCCTGCTGAGGCCACGGGCAGGCGAATGACTGCTCTGACCCTGCAAGAACTCGAGCCAAGGACAGAGGCTGGTCCTGGAGCGACCTATTGGGGTGTGGTATGAAGGGACTGCTCGACGTGGTGGCTGAAGACAACATCCACTGTTTCTGATCTTACCCGGTATCTGCGGTCACAAATGCAGGAGTCACTCAGCTCGATGGTTCAGACTTGGGGGTGTCTTCTTTTTAAATCATTTTATTGGGGGCTCATACAACTTTTCTTGAAATCCATGCGTTCACCAATTGTATGTCAAGCACATGTGGATATTTGTTGCCCTCATCATTCCCAAAACATTTGCTTTCAAGACTTGGGGTTTCTTATGAAGATGCCGCCAATGTGACAATTGGGAATGTGGTCCTCTGTAGGCTTGAGGGGATTAGGGGATTTGTTCCTGAGACATATCCCTGACCAGGTTGAGCCATTGGTGCTACCCCTTGGCAGCAGTGCCAATCTCTCATCCTGTGGGTGCTTTTCCAGGGCTGGTTGAGGGTCCTGGCAGCCTGGTGACCGTCTTCACCCAGAGCGAGGGATTCAAGAGAGAGCAAAGGAAAGAGGCCTGTGCCTTTCATAAAAGTCACTGGGTTAGTCTGGGCAGACTGGAGAAACATTCATAAACACTCATGTGTACAAGAAAGAGGTTTATCGACAAGCACAACTGTCCATTCAGGAAGCATCCCAACCCAGCCTAGTTCAAGGTCATATGTCCATTAGTAGCCCATACGTCTGACACAGTCTAGAAAGTCTTCTTCGGGCTCACAAAACACATGCAGTGATGCGGACTGCAGGATGATCACAGGCAGGTGGGTGGACTGCCTGGGATCCAGTGTTGTAAGCATCTCGGCACTGGCAGGGGCCTCCACGTGGCTCCTCCGGCTTCAGAGGTCTGGCTGCCTCCATGTGGCTTGTCCGGCTCAGGGCACTCGGGTAGCTCCAGGTGGCTTCTCCTCAGGGAGGTCTCCCAGGAAGTCCGCCTTGTCAGCAGCGTCTCCAAGGAAGTGAACCGAGAGAGACAGTGCCTCTGCCTCCAAGGAGGAAAGACTACATTTCCCAGGATTCTCAGAGAAGGCCCCGCCCACACAGAGGTTCTCATAGCTATCTCCAGCTTGACAGGCGAGACTCCACCCCTCCACTGTAATCTTCACATTGACACCAGATGAGGCGACGGCCACAGTCACGCATCGTGACTCCCCCATGTCCCCACTTGTTCAGTGGGTCTTCCTCGCTAGCGTGAGAGGGAGCAGGTGGTTGGGGACCCTCGAGGAGAGACCAAGCTTATGGGACATCCTATGGGGGCCAGGGATTCTCCCACACGTGACTATTCTCAGCTCCTTCTGAGCACCCCCAAATCTCATCTTACTAAACTCGATTGCTAGAATCTTGCGGACTAACTCTGGTGCAGGTGAGGGGAGGCTCCTTGTGTCAAGTTTGTTCAGTTAGTTTCTTGAGGAGGCCCTCTTTCTCTGAAGACCTGCGAAGGAGAGAGACAGTTTTCTGCTCTCTTGACTCAGAGCCCACCATGGAACATATCATGCACTTTTATTATGTGCCACCCACGCATCGAACTCACCAAGAGGAACTGTAGTATTCGAGATGCTTGCTGGGTGTCTCTTTATCAGGACGCAGGAGCTGGACATGCTTCCCTGTGTTCTTGGCCTGTCCTATGAACTCTTGATTTTTCTGTTACTTTTTCTATGGAAGGGAATGTATGTCACCAGCGGATTGTTTTTCTAAGCCTTCTTCCTGCCTATAGAAGTCGGGGACTCCACTTGGAACTGTCCCTTTTGCCAAGGGGCCAGTGTTTCTGCCAATGCATTTTTTTTTAATTAAATCATTTTGTTGGGGACTCATACATAGTTTTTCACAAGACATAAATAAACATACTGTGCCAGATACCTTCACATGTCTGCTGCTATTATCGTTCTCCAATCATCCGCCTTTTCCCTTGAGCTCCTAGTATCGGCTTTTCCATCCCTTCCCCTGCTCTCTCCTTCCCACCAATCCTCAATACTTTATAAATTATTATTGTTCTGTCATATCTTATACTGCCAGACCTCTCCCTCAACCCACTCCCCTGATGCCCGTCCTTCAAATAGGAGCTTAAGTGTATATCCTTGCAGTTGGTTCTGTCTCTCTACCCCCCCTTCTCTCTACCCTTCCAGCAGCTCCAATCTAACCACTGGCCCGAAGGGGCTCACCCATCTTGGTTTCCCCATATCTCCAGCTCCCCTCTCCACCGGTGTACCTTCTCCAGCCCATCTGGATTTGTAAGGTAGAGTTGGGACCATGATAGTTGGGGGGGGGGGGAAGGCTTCAGGAACTAGAGGAAACTTGTGTGCATCATTGCTGTCCGGCTGCACGTTGACTGGTCTGTTTCCTCCCCGTGACTCCCCTGTAAAGGGGCGACCAATTACCCACCAGTGGGCCTTAGGTCCCCACCCTGCTCTCCCCTTCATTCATAATGATGTGATTCTTGTTCTTTGATGCTCGATACCTGCTCCCTTCAGCCCCTCTTGATCACACATGCTGGTGTGCTTCTTCCATGTGGGCTTTGCTGTTTCTGCGCTGAATGGCGCCTCGATTATCTTCAAGTCTGAAAGACTCCAGACATCCAATCATTTGGTAGCTGGACACCATCGTTTCTTCTACTCTGTTTGCCTGTGCCTTTAAGCCCTCCCACACGGCCTCCTCAACAACCACCAGACTTTGACTAAAGTTGACATTCCAGCTGGGTATCATAATTGCTTTGGTCAGCGACACCCTAATGTCCCCGTCTTCCCTTCCCTCCAAGGCGCAAATCCATGCCTGCTCAGGCCTTCTGGGTTTGCTTCCCTCTTCATCTGCAATGCACTTCCTCCAGATCCTCTGATGGCTTGCACCCTCCTGGGATTCAGGTTGTCACTTGAAAGCCACCTCTTCGGAGGCGTTGCCCCTAACAAACATCGCATCACCCCGACACGGTGCTATATACCACCTTCACGTGTCTGTTCTCTGTCGCTGCCCCCATTAGGGTGTAAACTCACATGGGTAAGGATCTTGTCTGTTTTGTTTGCCGCTGTTAGAACTCGGGGTGTGGCATGCCTGCCACGGTGCCTGCCACACAGTAAGTGTCCAGTGAACACGAAAAGAGTGAATGAGCAGGGCTCTGCAGAGGCATGTAGCACAGACGGGGAAGGCTCTGACTGGGGGTCTTACGGCCAGTCTGAAGACGAGGTCACCGAAAATATTAGGGAATCACATGTGGGGGCAGGAACGTCGATGCCAAGTTTGAGACTCAGAACAGGGTCCGTTCTGCCCTGCCCGACCTCCTCTTTTCCCAGAAGGGTTGGAACCTGGAGCGTGGTCAGGCGTTTGCACCTCCTTCCGAGATGGGGCGAGAGTGTTCCCTTACAGGGCTTGCAGACAGTGTTCTGAGAAGACTCGGGTTTGTCCGAGGACTAAAGATGGGCTTCGGACCCCAGATTCTTCAGTCTCTTCGGGGCTGGACTGACACAGGTGGATTAGAGTCTCGGTTTATGACAAGGAGAGACCTTGATCTGGAAAGACAGAAGTGGGGAAGGAGGTGGCTGCAGTTTCAGGGATGTGGGTCTGGAAAGGTTCCCGGGGAGGGGGATTGGGCAGAGGCAACCTGTGGAAGTTACATAATCAGATGAGTATGTAAAGTGACCAGAGTTTAAGCAGGACACCATTGATGGGGGTGGGGTGGGGGAGGGGGTGGGGATGTGTTCTTGATTAAAATTTGATCTATATGGAGCAAAAGAAATTTTCATAGAATGCAAAAATAGTGTTGTAATATATTTATTTTAATTTAAAAACACCGTGGGACATTGTTAAGTTGTTAAAAAGCGGGACATCCGGTCACTTTACTAGTTTGGGACTTATGAACTTGATCTGAACTGGGTTGGAATGTTTTCATAGTGTGTAAATTACTCTTTGATATAAAATTCTCACATATACATACGAGTGTCTCTAATTTGTTTCTCTCGTCAACCCAGACTAACACACTCTCCCAAGATAGGCAGACCTGATTAGAGGCCCGGTTCCCCTACATGTGACCTGAACAGATGAGAGGCTATTGATAGCGCTCCCGTATTTCCCTCCATGTGAATATTCATACTGTTTCGCGATGGAAATGTGAGCGTGTGTGATTACAGGCCGCTGAGGCTGTTACATAATGCACAGTGGATGCACCACCTCGCTGTTCTGAAACGTGAGGAGATCCGATGTTTGAAGTAGATCTGGTCTCAGAGAATATTATCAGCGGCCAACTGAAGGCTTGGCAAACAGTGGGTGTTCCGTGTTCGGGGCCTGATACCGCCTAGCAACACGTTGGATTCGAGAAGGGAGGAGCGGACTGAACTTTGCTTCCCAGATCAGTCACAGAGGAAGACTCACCCCCGTCCAGGGTGAGGGCCACGCTGAGTGGGGACACAGGTCAAATGTGGTCCGTCCGAGGAAGGGCCAGGGGGTTATTTATTCATTCTATTTTATTTTTTGGGGGGGGCATCACTGCCCTCTGGTGGGAGCGGGAGGCCCAGCCTTGCTCCTGGAGAGCTGCTGCTGGATTTGAACCGCCAAGCCAGTGGGCCCCAGTCCCACACGCAACCACTACGCCACCGGGGCTCAGCCCCTGATTTATTTTTTATTAATCACCTTATTGAGTGGCTCTTACACATCTTCTAACAATCCATCTTTCGATTGTATTAAGTACACTTGTACATGTTACCATCAATATTTCCAAAACATATTAGCTTTTCCTTTCCCCTTCTCCCCACCCCCTTGGGAATCCTTGATCAATTTTATATATTATTATTATTATTATTATTATTGTTATTTCATATCTTACACTGTCCCTTGTCTCCCTTTACCCACATTTTTGTTATTCGTCCCCCTTGGGGTGGGGGCTATATATCGAACTTTGTGATGGGTTCCCCCCTCCCCAAACCCCCCTACCTTTAAGATATCACTATTCCCACTGCTGTTCCTGAGGGCTCTATCTGTCCTGAATCCCATGTGTGGAGAACTCTTATCTGTGTCAATATGTGTGTTCTCTGGTGTATATCTGTGTCAATATGTGTTCTCTGGTAGTCGACTTTGTGAGATCCAGCTGGGTGACCAGGGGACTTAATGGCTCTAGGTGCCTGGGAGCTTTTTCTCCATGGATGATGAATGGTCTCCCCTGGAAGCCAAGGATACAAGAAGGGACCAAGTGCGTTCACTAGTCACTCCCAGCTGCAGCTCTCAGCTGGCCTTTCAAGGGACCCCTGGCCTTTGGGAAGGTGGTGAGGTGGTGTTGGCACCTTGCCCATGCTTCTTCTGATAGAGAAGCTTATTGGGGTCTTCAGGAAATTGATGGAAGGGCCTCCTGTGATGTTCTCCTCCCGCAAGGGGTGGTTTAAGAGAGATGCTGAGGAAACCACAGCGGTGTTACTGGAGGGAGTGTGTGCACTCTCTGAAAGAGATGAGCCCCCCAGGGCACACATGCACGAGAAGGTGCATTGGAGAAACCAACAACACACACACACACACACACAAACAAGAAAGGGAAAAGGAGCAAATTGCGGATTTCTATGTAGATTTTACATTTAGAGCAAGATTCACAATACCCTGGAAGAATTAAAATTCCCGAAAACTCCCCCACCTCGGCACCCCCGAGAGTCTGTGCATCCCATGTCCCTTTATCCGACACAGACGTACACGTGCATTTGAGAGACATCTGTGCATGCACGCCTAATCTGAAGGCACATTCTTGACACGTGTGTTTCCTTGGAAGTGATTCATCGTCCTGATACTCACAGTTCTGTCTTAGATCCATTTTGAGTGAATTTTGCTATCTGGTGTGAAGTGGGGGGGGGGTCCCCTTTTATTTATTTTTTCCTTTTTTTTTGGTTGCATCACTGCCCCGGTGGGAGTAGGAAGTCCAGCATTGCTCCCGCAGGACTCAGCCCCCTTTTATTCTTTTGAATGTGAATGTGAATATTCAGTTGCCCTTGAACTATTTGTTGAAAAGAAGACCCTCCCGCCCCAGCCCCCACTGCCCGTTGAGTTGGGTTGGTCCCCGTGTTGAAAATCAGCCGCCACAAACGTCAGGGTTCAGCTCTGAGCTTTCAGTCCCACTCCATCGATGAGTCTCAGGCCAGAGCACTCTCTCTCGGTTAAGTTTGCTTTGTAGTTAAGTTTTGAAATCAGGAAGTGTGAGTTCTACTCATTTGCTTCGTCCTTAGTTTGTCAACTTCTGCAAAGAAGACAGCTGACATTTGGGCAGAGCGTGCGTTGAATCTGTCAATCACTCGGAGGAATATTGCCATCTCAGAGGGAGGAATGGAAAAACACAATGGAAAGATAAAGGACTTTTTCTATGAACTAGTCTTATTAGGTCTCCTGATGCATGAGCATGACTGTTTTTTCATTTTATTCTTCTTTAATTTCTTTCAAACATGTTGTTTTTCAGTTTTTCCGTGTATGAGTTTGACATTTCTTAAAAAATAATTTTATTGTTGACTCGTACAACTCTTATCGTAATCCATCCATCCATTGTATCAAGCACACTTGTACATCTGTTGCCATCATCATTTTCAAAACATTTTCTTTCAACTTGAGCCCTTGATATCAGCTTCTCATTTCCCCCCTCCTCCCTCCCTCATGAACCCTTGGCAATTTATAAATTACTATTATTTGGGTTTTACACGTCTATTATTAAATCTATTCTTAATTACCATGCTCTTTCTGATGTTATTGTAAATTAAAAAAATTTTAAAAATTCATCTTGCCGATTGTCTGTGACAAGTGTCTAGAAGTTCCATTGCTTTTTGTGCTTTGATTTTGTGTCCTGCAACATGGCTGGACCTGTTTGGAGCTAAAGGCGCTTGAGTGAATCTTAGATAAAATATCATGCCACCTGTAAACAGGAAGCGTTTCACTTTTTAAAAATAATACAGGTGACTTTTATTTTCTTACTTAATGGCTCTGGCCAGAACCTGCACTATAATGTTGAATAGAAGGGATGAGAGTGGGTATTCTAACTATACATCTGTTGCCAGTTTTTCATGGGCGTCAGTTTTTCATGGGTGCCCTTTGTTAGGCTGGAGAAGGTCCATCTTCTTCTACTTCATTGAGTTTTGTTTTGTTTTTAATCACGAAGAGGTGGTGAATTTTGTCAATGTTTTTTTGTGTTTTGCCTCTTGTCATTTTATATAGTATGCCACATTCATTGATTTTCAGAGTATAAACCAATCTTGTATTCCTGGGATACATTCCACTTGATACAATCCTCTGTAGATGTTGCTGGATTTAGTTGGCTAGGGCTTTTTTGGACAGTTTTGTGTCTATGTGTATATTCACTCATAAGAGACATTGGTCTCTGGTTTTGTTTTCTTGTGATATTTCCGTATCGAGGTAGTTATAATCTCATGAGCTTCAAGGCAGTCTAGCTTTTGAAAGGGTTGGGGAAGAACAGATACTGATTCTTCTTGTAAGGTTTGGTAGAGTTCCCCATGGAAGTCACTTGAGCTTTGGTTTTTCTTTGTGGATAATTTTCTTAACTTGAGCTTGGCAGTTGTCATCAATCACGTATGACCTGAAGAGAAACCTCGGATACCGTGTGAAGTGAGTGGGTGGGCTGGCTGTTGCTTTGAAGAGCAGAGTGACCCAGCAGGTGCTGTGGGAAGCAGGCATTGTGGTCACAAGCTGGGGCACCCCTTCATTCTTTTTTTTGGGGGGGAGGGGCATCACTGCTCCCCAGTGGTGGGAGCAGGAGGCCCAGCCCCACTGCTGGAATTGAACCTCCGTCCCAGTGGGCCGCAGTCCCGCGCACAACCACTACACCACCAGGACTCAGCTCCACCCCTTCATTCTTAAAGGAGGATGTGCATTCCTTGAGGGACCCCTTCGGTGGACTGTCAGGGAAGTGGATTCCTTGCAGGTGGAGGTGTGGACAGTCTTGGTTAACCATTCAATCTCTGTGCCTGCTGTAGGTTGGTTCAGATTTCCTATTTCATCTCAAGCCCACTTTCTTGAAATTTGCCCACTCGGTCAAAGTCAGCGGTTCTCAACCTGTGGGTCATAACCCCTTTGGGGGTCAGATAACCTTTCACAGAGGTTGCCTGATTCATAACAGTAGCAAAATTACAGTTATGAAGTAGTGTGTTAGTGACTAGAGAAACAATTTCAGAAACATGCATGTGTTTATAAGGGAGAGGTTTATATACAAGAGGAATGGAACATTGAGAAAGCATCCCAATCCAGTCCAGTCTAATCCCACAAGCCTGATACTAGCCCATATGTCTGATACCAGTCTATAAAGTCTTCTTCAGATTCACGAGGCACATGCAATGACGCCATGACAATCCCCAGCCTGGGGGTGCGGAGTCTTGTGTATCCAGTGGTGGTAGAAGCATCTCAGCACTGGTAGGGGCCTCTCTGTGGCTTCTGAAGTATCCCGGCACTGGCAAGAGTTTCTAAGTGGCTTTTCCGGCTTCAGAGGTCTGGTTCCATCAGGGTACGTCCATGCGGCTTCTCCTCTGGGATGTCTCACAGGGAGTCAGCCTTGGGTCTTTGTCAGTAGAGCAGCTCCAAGGGACTCAGCTGAGCGAGGTAGTGTCCCTGCCTCTAAGAAGGAATTACCACATTTCCCAGCATTCTCAGAGGAGAAAGCTATGCCCACACAAAGGTCTCATTGGCTATCTCCAGACTGACAGGCTAAACTCCACCTCTACACTCCTAATCCTCAAATTTACACCAGTTTAGTGACTGCTACAAGTAGTAACAAAAATAATTTTATGGTTGACAGTCACCACAACACGAGGAACTGTATGAACTGGTCCCAGCATGAGAAAAGCTGAGAACCACTGCTCTAAATGATCTAATTTGTTGATGGGAATATATATATATATATATATACACACACACATATATATACACACACATATATATGAGAGGTTTATATACAAGAGAAATGGAACATTGAAATATATATATATATATATATATATATATATATTATATTTCAATGTTCAAGGGACTGAGCTGAGAGAGATCGTGTTTCTGCCTCCAGGAAGGAATTCCCGCATTTCCCCCTCAAGCACCGTTTACCATATTTCACTGCGGGTGGTTTCTTGAAGTTCTCTCTGAATGGCCATGCGACTTTGGACAAGGTGGTCACTAGAATGGGATCATCACAGCCCCTTATCAGTGGCTCATTGGGAGGACTGGGATAAAATGACACCTGGGAGGGGTGGAGGGGTGGAGCCTGGTGCCTGGCCCTTTGGAAATAGAAATCATACGATTATTGCCAGGGCCCGGTCCTGGTCTTGCTCCAGCTCTCGGGCACGCGAGCTCAATCTTGGAAGGAATATTTGAGAGCGGTAGCTTGCCAGTGGCATCAGTTTGTCACTCCGAGGACACTGGGCCGTGTCTGGAGCATCTATGGGGCTCTATGGGGTCCTGGCCGGGGCTGCTTTTAAGCATCTTGTATCTGCAGGACAGCCCCTGGCAGCAAGGGAAGGACCTCTCCCAAGTGGTACGCTGCTGCCATCTCCATGGAAACAGCTCTACGTGGTGATGGTAGAAAGACTAGAAAAGACAGGTCAGCCGAAACAACCATCTCCTGCAGCCCCACCATGCCGGAAGCAGATCTGTGAAGAAAGCATTCTTTTTTTTTTTTTAAATCATTTTATTGGGGGTATGTACAGAAAGCATCGTCTTTCTCCTGAATGCTGACGGAGCCAAATGCCTGCTTGGTTATATAAGAGAATGTGGCTGGTGTAGATCAGTCAGGGCCCCGGAGGTCTTGGCCAGCCAACGGCTGCGCCCTCTCATCCTTCTTTATGGGACTGTCCAGTGTCCAAGGTAGGGGGAGGGGTCTTTACAATATGGTCAGTTAAGTGAAAGGGGTGTCAGGGTATGTGGCTTCTCTTCAGGTGAGCCCTACAAAATCTTGTTCTCTGAAACAGTCAGTGACTTGCTGTTTTTGTATTAATCTCTCTCTCTCTCTCTCTCTCTCTCTCTCTCTCTCTCTCTCTCCTTGTGTCAGCACCCAGCTAGAGGTTTGATACCGACACAGGTATGTGCTGCACAGCACCCCATTGGGCCACCTCTGAGTGCATCTCCATCTGTGGGCCCTAGGGGAGGGGCTTTTCTGCAGTGGCACCAGGAGGCAGGGCTGGCATCAAAGATTTGGCACCATGGCAGCTGGGGCTTGGCTCCTTTGGCTACCATGGTCTGGCGGTAGCCAGCCAATCACTGCTCTGGTTCCTGCGGCAGCTGCTGGCGCAGGCCCTGCCCAACCACTGCAAGGCTCAGTCCTCTCTTCTGAGTCTGTCCGGGCTCCCCGGGGCTGCTCCGAGAGCCCCTGAACCCAAAGGCGGCCAACCGCAGGCACAATTTACAAATCCCAGACTCTTGGGCAATGGTCCTCCATCTTCCTCATGCCTCAGCGCTTTCACTCCGTTCCTCATGTGGTGGTGATGCCCCAACCATACAGTTATTTCTGTTGCTATTTCATCACTGTCATTTTGCGCCTGCTATGAATCGGGCATCCCCTGTGAAAGGGTCATGTGACGCCCCTCCCTCAAAGGGGTCATGACCCACAGGTTGAAAACCGCTGTGGTGGGCGCTCATGGAGAACCAGAGAAGCTCAGGCTTGTCTTGAGATTGGTTCATTGAAGACAAACAAACCTACAGGGAGGCTTCACAGAGTCCCCGGGAAAATGCCACCGTCTCTTCATTCCATTTTGCCACAGACTTTTTGAGGCCCTCTCGCGTGTCCTGTGTGTAACGCTGTGGACTCACAATGTCCCAATCACACAGCACGTCCTGCTGCACGGAGCGCACGATGCTGAGTCGTTCATGCTGGGACGGTGGTGGTTATTTGTCATGGGTCAGCTCGACCAGGGTCACGAGTCTCTGCTTTGCAGGCCTTGGACTGCTTGTTCTTCCTTCACGTCCGAGAACGTCTTCATCGCCATGATGTTATTGACATGATCAGCCAATCGGTTGGAAGAAGAGTTTCCTGGAGGATGTGTCTTATATCCAAAATGGATGTGCTTTCTGATAAAACTCACTCAGGTCCTTCCGCACTCTGGGTCCCGCATTCCACCCATTACCACCTACATTTGTGCATTTGGGACTTGAGCCAGCAGCCTGCTGCTCTAGAGGTCAATTTTGGGTTTCTCAGCCTTTGCAACCAGGAATCAGGAAAAGGCCCAGGCATCATTTCTGATCCATGGATTTCAGGGTTGTCAGCCTCCATGACATGACATATTGAATGGCATATCTTTTTTTGTTTTTTGTTTTTTGTTTTTTTGGGGGGCATCACTGCTCTCCGGTGGTGGGAATAGGAGGCCCAGCCCCACTGCTGGAACTGAACTTCCGTTCCAATGGGCCGCAGTCCCGCGCACAACCACTACGCCACCGGGGCTCAGCCCTGACATATCTTTTTATATGTATCTATGCATGTTCTACTGGTTTGATTTCTTCAGAAAACCCAGCCTATGACATTCTGGAATGTTTCTAGCGCAACAAAAATCATAAAGATGATTTTTCTGAATGAGTTCTCCAGTTTGTGCAGTTTTAAAGGTGCAGATGGCTCTGCGTCCAGTAAGAAAGAGGTCACTGTCTATCCCTGGCAGAGGTGGTGTGGTAGGTACATAATCTGGTGTCATTTTGGGACTTGAGAGGACGAAGAGTGAAGGGGTGGAGTCTAGTCTGTCAATCAGGTCATAGCTAATGAGGTCTCTGTGAGCATAACCTTCCCCTGAGGATTCTGGGAAAACTCAGGTATTTCCTCCTTGGAGGCAGGAGACACAATCTCTCTCTCTTTAAAAAAAATCCTTTTAGGGCTGAGCCCCGGTGGCGTAGTGGTGATGCGCGGGACTGCGGCCCACAGGGACGGAGGTTCAATTCCAGCAGTGGGGCTGGGCCTCCTACTCCCACCACTGGAGAGCAGTGATGCCTCCCACCCCCACCAAAAAAAAAGAATTGCTAAAAAAAAAAATCCTTTTATTGGGGGCTCACACAGCTCTCATCACAATCCATCCATCGTGTCAGTACCGCACTTTGGTTGAGTCATTCCTCCCTCACAACCCTTCTGTGGGGGTGGGGGTATCCCATTGTCTACAGAGGGACTTTGAATCTCCACTCTCACCCTCTCTGTTCTCTTTGATATAGTCGTTTGCTTTGGGTCTTTTGGGACCTGATCCCTGAGAAAGCCTTATTTATTTTCTTTAAAAAAAAAAATCGCTGAGCCCCGGCGGCGTAAGTGGTTGAGTGCGGGACTGCAGCCCGTGGGCTTGGCAGTTCAAACCCAGCGGCGGCTCTCAGGAGCAGCACTGGGTAGCACCCACGACCACCAGAGGCAGTGATGTCCCAAACAAACAAAACAAAATCACTTTATTGGAAGCTTGTACAACTCATCCATGCATTGTGCCAAGCACATGTGTACATCTGTTCCCCTCATCATTCTCAAAACATTTGCTGTCCACTTGAGCCCTGGGGATCAGCTCCTCGTTTTTCTCCTCCCTCCCCTCCCCCTCCCTCAGGAACCCTTGACAATTTATAAACTGTTATTATTTTGTCCTGTCTTACACTGTCCGGTGTCTCCCTTCACCCACTTCCATGCTGTCCGTCCCCCAGGGAGGGGGTTGTGTGTAGATCCTTGTGATCGGTTCCCCCTGGAAGTCTTCTTTCTTATGGAGCTGATGTTGCTGCGACCACACCTTGAGTCTTATTGGTGGGCGTGTTCCCACGCCTGTCTGGTGTCCAAAGATAAAGGGAGGTGTCGACAAGGACGAGATGAGCCCCTGAGACGTGGACTGGGGGCAGATGGGCAAACAGCAGGACGGTGCGGATTGGGAGGCCGCCGTGCCATCGACTCACCTCTGCGGAGGGGAGCAGCCCTCTCACGCCTATCTGAGGAGATGACTTCATTGCTGTCTACCATGCCACCCTCCCCAGTCCAATCACCATCTTTTGCGACCCCCCCCTCCCCCCCGTGGAAGGTCTGCCACAGAGCAGACCGATGGGTTCCGGAGGAAGCACAGTCCGACGGCTCCTTCGAGGGCAGACTGGAGAGACGTCATCTCACATGCTTGGGACATGTTGTCAGGAGAGACCGATCCCTGGAGAGGGACATCTTGCTTGGGAAACAGAGCGGCCGCGGCAAAGAGGAAAGGCCTCCAGGGGATGGGCAGGCGCCGTGGCGGCCACAATGAGCCAGGGCAGAAGAACCCCATGGGGGTGAGGTCGGGCTGCGTTCCCGTCTGCTGTGTGCCGTGTGCCTGAGGAGTCTGAGCAGACCAGGGCATTGCCAGGAGCCAGCAGGCGGTGAGTCGATGAGACGCACCCTGGGTGCCAGAAGAGTCTGGGATCGGCTGAGCTGGCACCCGAAGCCCAGGCCTGAGAACAACGCTTCTCGCTGGATGCACCACAGCGGCAAGATGACGGCGAAGCAGCAGCGAGGAAAATCCTTGTAGGGTGGGGGTGAGGGGGTGGAATGGCCACGCCACAGCCTTGTTGGCCGTAGCGGCTTCGACCCAGCAAGTTTGGAACAGGAGGAAGCGTGTGAAAGGGTCCGGGCGTGAGGAAGGTTGAGAACCCCTGAGGACCGCTGCCCAGGACCCATTCTCGCCACCTGCTTCTGCTTCTAGACCCCTATGTAGATTTGGGTGCCATGACCCCCAGGGCGTGAGCAGGGAGGTCTGTTACACTCCCAGAGAGCAGCGTGCCGTTTCTGAGAGAGACAGGCGGTCTGACAGACTCCTGGGGAGGGCGTGTGAGCGCAGCCATGAAAGGAGTGATTCAGGAGTACCAGGAAGATCAAGTTGATGGAGAAGCAGGCACACCTGCCTCTCACAGGATTTCCGTTCCAGAGGTTGGAAGGGCCTCTGCGCCTCCCTTTGGCTCCCTGGAGCCTGGCTTTACACGGTGGCCGACGCAGCCTCAAGCCGACGTGTCAGACCTGCCCTGGCTGATGGTACAGCCAAGCGTCCAGAGGCTTAGGGACATGGGTCTGTTACGGCAGACTCCTCAGGCTGCCCCCACAGACACCCCTCTCCCATGGAGAAGACACCCTTTGACTGCAGCAGTGAGGAATGTGTGTGTGAAGAACACCCCCGGAAGGCCGCTGGGATTTTGTTAGTTTTTGAATTTCATTGTCTTGGGGGACTCTGACATATTTATTTAAAAAAGAAATCATTTTATTGGGGGCTCTGACGGCTTTTATAACATTCCACACCACAGTTAGTATCAAGCCTATTTGTACATAGGCTGCCATCATCATTTCCAAAACATTTTCTACGCGAGTCCTTGGCATCAGCGCCTCATTTCCCCCCTCCCTCTCTCTCCCTCTCCCTCAGGAACCCTTGATAATTTATAAATTATTATTAGCTTGTCCTGTCTCACACTGTCCGGTGTCTCCCTTCACCAGCCTCCCTGTTGTCTGACATATATCCTGACCACCCGTGCATCCGCTATATCGAGTGGACGTGCTGGTAGCAGCACTCTCTAGTCTAAACACGCCCTTTCTCCTTGAGCCCCCGTGGGAGTGTTACTTTATGTGAATCAGATGAGGCAATGGAATGAGGACACTTCACGGCGGCAGCGGTGGAGACAGGGCTCATGGGACCCGGTGGGGCTGGAGGCCGAGTGGCGGCTGTGAATCCGAAATGCCCGGCAGAGCCCCGAGGGAGCAGCGTCATCCGAATCACCGGACTCTCAGGGGCTGCTGCTGAGTCACGGTGTCCCCGGGAGGGAGTGACTAGACGGGATTTGTGCTAACGAGGTATTGATCCGCACCAGAGGAAGGGTTCCAGGCCAAGTGGATGGCAGTCTCATCTTGAATCACCAGAGGAGCGTCCCAGCCTCTCCATCATTTCCCAGACTCCAGCCAGTTTGGCAGTGCCTGATCCCGTGAATGCGGGGAAGGCCGGGTCCCCTTGAGGAAGGACCCCGCTACGCTGCCCGACATTTCTCTGGTGACTCTTGCTCTCAACCTATCCCCCAAGGGTCTACGGCCTTGGACAAGAGTGACTGTTACAGTGGGGGAGGGGGGACCGAAAGGGGGGAAGGACATCATCAGACGTCACAGCCTTGTGGGCCGTAGCGGCTCAGACCTAGCAGGTTTGAAACGACCACTGTCCTAGCCCAGAGGGTGGCTTGAGTGGCAGTGACTTTGCAGATTGCAGGAGACTCACAATGACGCCCGTGTGGATCTGCACGTCCCCACCCCGTCACTTGGCGGGAGTTTCAGACCACGGACGGGAGAGCCGCACCCAGTAACTCCACTTCCCCACACTCACCTGAGTTCCAAAACGGGACCTTTGCTTTGTCACACTTCCAAAAACGTCTTCGGCAACAGGTCTTTGATTTTCTTCATGTGCTGCTTTCACGGCCGCTGACTGTGAAGTCAAGTGAAGACGGCTTCTGGGTGACTTTCATCTTTGCTCCCTTGATCAGGACAATGCTCGCTCCGAAAAGTTTTGTTTTCTTTACGTGGAGGGGTCCTCTTTACGGAAGACTGGCATTTTCTTTATCCTCATCGGTAAGGGCTCCGAGCCATCGTCCCTTTCAGCCAAGAAGGTTGTGTCTCTGCAGATCACGGGTTGCTAAGGGGTGTCCTGCCAATCCGGGGGCTGCTGCCTTCTTGAGGCAGGCCAGCTTCTTGGACCCCGTGCTCAGCGTGCAAACAGAACCAAAGTGAAAGATGCACCCCCCACACCCACCTTTGCCGATTTCGAAGCAGGTAGTAGCTTCTTGCCTGTTCAGAGAAGTAGCTCTTGGAAAACGATAGGGACCCAATTCAGACGTGACGGCCACCGGCCCCAATCCATCAGGAACAGGTGTTTCCCTCGCCCCCACGGCACAGAGCGGCGACCACCTGAAGTGCTTGCTGAGGGCAAACGGAATACGGAATCGCCGATGGAAGAAGGTCCTCCCATCTCGCAGGTGTTCCTGACCGTTTGTGTCGATGAGGACTGTGGTTACGAGTCTCCCCCCCCCCTTTGTTTTTCTATGAGTCCTTTACCCTCGATGTGGGCATGCACATGCCTGTGTGTATACAAACCCACTGCCCTTGGGTCCAGTCCTACTCATAGTGACTCTTCAGGGCAGAATGGGACTGCTCCTTGCGGTTCCCAGAGACTGTGAGTCTTGTTTAAATCATTTTATTGGGGGCTCGAATAGCTAATATCACAATCCATCCATCCATCCTTCCATCCATCCATCCATCCATTGTGTCAAGCACATTTGTACATTTGTTGCCATCATCATTCTCAAATGATTCTCCTTGAGTCCTTGATAATCAGCTCCTCATTTCCCCCCTCCTTCCCAAGACTGCAAACTTTCTTTTTTCTTTTTTCACATCACTGCTCTGGTGGGAGTAGGGAGCCCAGCTTGGCTCCTGGAGAGCGGCTGCTGGATTTGAACCATCAACCCTGTGGACTGCAGTCCCACACTTACCACTGCACCACCAGGGCTCAGAGGACTGTACATCTTAAGAGGAGTGAACAGCCTCGTCTTTCTCCCTTGGGGAGGTGGGTGGGTTCAAACATGTAGAGTCCAGAGCTTAACCCACGGCACCACCAAGGAGCTCTCACTAGACCAGGGGTTCTCAACCTTCCTCATGCCGCAACG
Source organism: Nesogale talazaci (assembly GCA_004026705.1). Classification (NCBI taxonomy): domain Eukaryota; kingdom Metazoa; phylum Chordata; class Mammalia; order Afrosoricida; family Tenrecidae; genus Nesogale; species Nesogale talazaci. The sequence continues at coordinate 897 of PVJH01037216.1, read as the reverse complement.
CTTTCATACAGTTCTTCCTGTTATGCTGACCCCCAAACATAAGATTTTTTCATCGCTACTTCATCACTATCATTTTGCTACTGCGATGAATCGGGTGACCCCTGTGAAAGGGTCATTCGACCCCTAAAGGGGTTGTGGCCCACAGGCTGAGAACCGCTGACCTAGACACACCTACACATATAGATAGATTGAACATATGCACACACGGTATTTAATTTTTCCATGCCTTATCCTATTTCCTATCAAATATAAGTGTGGTTTTGGTTGTGTGCATATTAATTGCATCATGTTGGGCAGAAGTAGGCCTTTCTGGTTGTCTTTGTGTAGCGATTAAGCGCTATGTAAGGGGGTGTGTCCTGCAGCCAGCCGGAGGGGTGGAATGCGATGGTTAATGGCCTGTGCGCCCTGATTAGGCTCTGCTTCTCAGGGAGTGGGCCGACGCTGCACGGGTTGGTTTCCCATCAAGCGACGTGATGTCATCCCCCTTGTGAGCCGGCCAGCCCATGAGCTGAAAGAGGAGTTCCCTCGGGAGCGAGCACTGCATGTGAGGCACACGTGTGTTCTGGCCAAGCTTGCTTGTTTGTTCCCATTGTCCGGATCTGGCCTCTGGCCTGTCGCGACCGGACTTTGGGGACTTAGCACATGACCCCCTCCCCACCCCGAGTGTGTGGTCTGCCTGCCAGCCTTGAGTTTCTCCGTGCCTGAAACCAAGAGAAGCCACCAGTCTGATGCTTGACCCACGGCCTTGGGACTTGTCCGCCTCTGCGACGACGGTGCGAACCATTCCTGAGACTCGGTTCTCTCTCCCCACGTGTATTCCCTGATGTGGCATACCTGTTGGACGAGACCTTGTAAGTATTGTGGCAGTTGCAGAATCGGTCAACTCGAGAAGGGGGC
>PVJH01037215.1:0-18125 GCA_004026705.1 Nesogale talazaci | reverse complement strand
GTTGCCCAGTTTTTTTTTTTCCTTCAGCAGCCAAATGATTTTAAAAAGGAGGGAAATGAGAGAAAAAAATAATAACCTCCACCACCATCACCACCCAAGAAATGATAAATAGCGTCGCATAGCTAATCGCTGGAGGGCGCGTTTACCAATTCATAATCATTTATTCTTGGTGATGTATGGCTCTTACTCTTAAATCTGAAAAGCTTCTATTTGAAGGTGTAAATAGCTTTTTTTTCCTTCCCTCTTTCCTGCAGTAAACCTTCCTGCATTAGCAGTGATTGATCTCACGTACAATTCGTCCCAGAGTGCTATTTTACAGGGGGAACACTAGCTTTTGGAGATTAACTGGGGAGTCTGTTACATATTAATGAAGTCGGGAGATATACTAACGTTTTGGTAATTTAGTTATTTGTGTCTATTGCTATCGTCGTTATTTTCTTTTAGACCCCTGCGGTTGTTATCCATCGAATTAAAAAGTGGTCCTTAGAATTATTTTTTTCCACTGGCAACTAAATGCCATTGAATGTGAAAAACAAATGTTGACTTCTCTCTTGAAGGAAGTGTGTTTCTTGGCAAGACATCAAAGTATTTTAAACTGTATTAGTGGGTTATGTTAGTTTTCTTACCCTGAGTCTGCACTAAAGTAAAAACTAACAGTGGGAAAAATGGGGGGGGGATAAAATAAAAAGGGAGTCTGAACCCACCCCTCCAGGAGAAAAATCACTAGCTATTGTAGGAGTAGGGGGGGACGTTCAAACGGTAGGAGACAAGTGGTCCTGGCAAGAGGGCACCAAGGCATTTGGAAATCAAAACGGAATCAATGTTGGGAGTGGGGGTGGGTGAGCAGGAGGAGGGGCGCTCATTGATTTGCAACCTGATAATTAATATCCCAGCAAATGAGACATCAACGTCATTAATGCCTGTGTGTTCCCGGAGAGACTTTGAGTGAATTCCAATCTTGAATAAAAGCTGCATCCGGCAAAGAGGTTGCTTCTGGGCCGGGATGAAATGGCACTAATCCTCTGTTTTCCTGCAGGAATTTTACAGAAAGGGGGTGTTCCTAAAATGCACGCTGGCTTCCCACAGGCGTCTGGGCATTTGTCTGCAAGCACAAGGCCTCTCCAGACACTGCACAGCACCCCTCCCATCCCCATCCCCAGCAGCCAGATCTGTGGCGTACTTAGGGTCCTTGTTGGGTGGGATACAGGTAAGGTTAGGAGAGAGGAAATATGGCTATCAAAAGTTCTGGTCAGGGGCTGAGCCCTGGTGGTGTAGTGGTTGTGCACGGGACTGCAGCCCACTGGGACGGAGGTTCAATTCCAGCAGTGGGGCTGGGCCTCCTACTCCCACCAGTGATGCCCCAAAACCAAAAAAAACTAAAAAAAAAAACAAAAGTTCTGGTCATAATAGACTGGGCGCTCCCTTCAAGCTGTTCCTGTTGGCATCCAGGCCCTGCCTCTTGGTGCCAAGTGAATGCCTCCAGCCTGTAAGTCATCTTGGCTCATAGAATATACATCTTGACCTCATTCTTAACCTCATCATCCTTCTGACCATCCTATTTCCCTCCAATTCAACCAAGACATCTCTTGTCCCCCTACGTCCCCCTCCTAAAGGCCCTGACACCTTCCTTCCTGAAACTGGTACTCAGAGTGCTGGATGACTGGGGGCCTTGCAGTCCACTTCAAGAAGGGCCACTCTCTGAGGGAGTGGGGAGGGGGGAGACACCAAATGCCTTACGGTGCCCTAGCAGGGCCAGGGCATGCCCTTTTTGTGTTGGGGGGTGGGGAGTCGATTTATGTTCTTTATAAAAATGTGGTTTGAAAAAACTAGAAAGGGCCTGGAAAACGTTGTTACAATGAAAAAGGGACAAATTAGAAGACATTTTCCCTGATCAAAGAAGGGAGGGCCAGCGCGCATGGGCATTCACAAAGCTTGACTTATTCACTCCCCTCCTTTGCAAGCCGGGGCAACAAGCGTGTCCCCCATTGACAAGGCGCCCTATTCAGACTGCAGGTGCGAAGTGGGCCAAGGCGCCCGGCCACATTATGTCAAGGTTGTTGGAGATTAGTGTTCGGCCTTAATAACTAAAGCGCTTGATTTACATTGGAAAAAAGCCCCCTCAGCCGTGAAGACAAAATCGTTGAGCGCGTGATCATGGCGGGGGCGGCTGATATCCTAATACGCGCATTGTTCTCCGCCGGGTCCTGGCGTGCCCTGGCCTCCTCCGGACCGCAAGGCCTGGGCTTCTGGTCTCGAATCCGAATCCGGTCCGCCATCGCATCCTCAGAGGTGGTGGGGGTGGGGCGGAAGGGACAGGAGCGAAGGTGAGGCGGCCGGAAGTTCCACTAGGACCTGTGAAAGCCAGATGGAAAAGGGCTTCTCTGCAAGGCAGCATCTGGGCTTCGGGATGGAGCAGCGCTGACGGCGGGAGCAGCATGGGGGCTCCAGGGACCCGTTTCTGCAGGACCTTACTGTGAAGGAAGAACTAAGAGACTCACCTGGCAGCGTGATTGCCAAAACCACTTTACTCCCAGGTGACGATCCCGTTGGAGAGCTGGGGAGTTGAAAGAGCTCATAAAGTGCTACAAGCCTGCCCTCCAACTTGGCCACTTCCAGAGAGGGTCTGTGGAGGTGGTCAGAGCAAGTTTCCTATTTCCAAGCAAAGCCCCTCCCCCAAAGCCCAGCTTTACCTACGGACCCTCCTGGCTTTCCTCTTTGTTTTCCCAGGATGGGGGAGGGTACACCTTGTCCTTCATCCTGCTTGCCCCTTCAGGAGTAGTTCAAGGTTCCACTCACCCAGAGAGAGCCCCACTCACTGGAAGCGAACCCAGACAACTAGGGTCTGTCATGCCTGCTTTTGAACGGAAAGCAGGTGATTCGATCAGGGTCGATATGACTATCCATCCACCCAGTCTTTAGATGACTATCCATCCACTCTCTTTTGTGGAAGTCAAGCCACTTAAGACCATTTCCATAAGATTCGCCCTAGAACAAAAGGTTCTGTGGAGACAAGGTGAGAAAGCTGTAAACCATTGTCTGATTCTGAAAAGGTCGTAAGTCAGCGCCTTGGTGGTTGACCTGTCAGGAGAAGGTATAAAGGCTTTATTCATTCCGTAGCTGCAATGTTCTCAGCTCTCAACAAAAGTGTTTTTATGAATCGATTTTCTTACCTCTTTCCTTAATTAAAAAGCCGAACCATTAGAATAGCACCTGCATCGTGTCCTGACGGTGCCTGCATACTAATTTCGGAGTCTTTACAGCCAGTAATTATAACATAAAATCAGAGATTGAATAAAACAGAAGGATTTTGCTCCCAAAGCCCTGCTAATCCCCTCTTAAAAGGGTCTGGTGAAATACTTCAGAACTGTTTCCGGAAGTTGGATTACCATTTCTTTTTTTCTTTTCTCTCTCTCTCTCTCTCTCTCTCTCTCTCTCTCTCTTTTTTTTTTTACTTTTTACAATGAAATTATATTTCACACTTAAAAGAGGCTCTGTTTTTTATAACAATCATTTTTTTAAAGAAAGTTGGAAGAGTTTTCCTGTTTCATGCTTATTCAATCTAGTGGCAGAAATGGAGGAAAACTTGCATGCCATGCTTGAAATGCTTCTATTTTCCCAGGTCTTAGAGGATGTGGTGTGAGGGAAACTGAACAGCCTATCACACATGCAGGAGGAAATAAATAAGCAAAGCTTTGGGGGTGGAAGTAGATGTCTGTCTTCTCTGGCATACAAATAGGTGTGTTTCAAAGAAAGCACAGCTCACTGAGATACTAGTGTTTTGTTTCATGTTTTCCTAAATGCATGGTGATGACAGCCAAGACTAGAATCCTCCCTTAAACCCTGAGCAACACTTTTCAGTGTGACCAGCCAGTGACTGCGAGTTGCTTTCTCATTGGGGCAATGACTACCATCTCCTTTGGCTAATCTGACTGTACATGAGCTAGTCAATGATCCCTCACAGCAAATGATAGCTGGGATATTTTGTTGAGATTCTCCCGGGATGTTTTAGTGGCTGGCTTCCCCTGGCTCCCCATCCCCACCTATTCTTCTACAACCAACAAGTCTTTGGGTGTATTTCCTCTGTGGACATGTCCGCAACCCACCAGTCACTCTGGGAATCTTCGCTGCGCACAGCCCAGCACTCCTTGCTGCAAATTGATCCTCATGCTCTCTCTAGGCTCCTTTAAAGCCTATGTGACTCCGAAAAGGAGTCACCACACTGGAGGCATGATTCAAAGCCCTTTTCCTCCTCAATACTTGCATTAGCTTAGCCTGTGCCCCCACTTCATCTATTTCTCTTTCGAGTCCTTTCCCCCTAACCATTTCGATGTTTGCAAAGCCACAGGAAGATTGGAAGATAAAAGGGAGACTTCTCCTGGTCTTTTACAGGGCATCTCATTCCCTTTAAGACGTCCTGGGCCTGAACTTCCTGCCATTCCCCAGAGTGCTCCCCTGAGAGTTTTCCTTATGGAAGAAGTAAAGAGTGGAAGGAAGGGGGCAACACTGGTTGCCCAGACAAGAAGTTGGTGAGAAGTGGAAAGTGCAGCTTGTATGATGCTTGATTATTTGTTGAACAAGATGTTGTCAACTTCCCAGAACGAAAATGTGGGAAGTGAAAACTAGGGGGGTGATTATATTTTTTTTAAGATAGCTCCCAAGGAAGAATGTCCTTTTGTGTGACGCTTTGCCCAAAACCCTGTTCCCACTCCACCTCCCTCCCCATCCCCACTTTCCTCAGGCTCTGGCAAAGTTGGAAGCAGGGACTCACAGTAACTGAAGTCTCAGGATCAAAATAAATCGATACCTGGGCAGGCCAACATCTTAACAAGTCATGGGTGTGACATGATGGCACCCTCCTTCCCGAAATACATTGGGTTCCCTCTCATTTTTCTTGGATCTTTAAAAATCAAATGACGCTCTCCATCAGTGCCCTGCAACCCAGGGTGCCAGGACTCTTGGGGAAGACAAACTTGGTGTGGGGGTGGGGCCCCAGACCCTGGATCCACTGCCAGCTTCCGGTTACATCCCTCAGAGGGGTTGCCTGAGGGGAGCATGTTTGCTCACAGTGACTGAGCTAGTGATGGGTTATAGGAGAAGGTGGGGACAAGAGGACAAGTTTTTGCGTCTGGATAAGTCGTCTTAACCACATGAGCAAGAGCTCACTGAGTAAATACTAAGAGTTAAGAGTTGTCTTTCTTTAGCAGTGGCCGTAAACTTGTGAGGGGAGTTCTTTTAAATTCTATTTACAGATGGGGAAACTGAGGCACGGGGATATCGATCACATGGGCATATAGCCAGCAAATGGGTGCCCTAATATTCTGATTTAAGGATCCAGCCAGAGGTCCTGAAGCCTGAGCTTGCAGGGGTGGGGAGGTGGGGTGAGCCTGAAACTTAACAGATGGTGAGGCGATTCTAGAATGAGATAACCCCTGGCACTTGTTCCAGCAGTTGGAACCTCTCCTAAAAGTTGCATCATTCAACCCTCGCCTCAAAATATTGTCTCAAAGGACTCCTGGTCACTCCGGGTGGCAATGGGGGGGGGCTGCATGTCCTCTTCCCCTCCTCCCACTTGCTGGAAGATTCAGAGACACATTTTTCCTTTTCAGCCTGCAGGGTGAGATGCCAGGAGCCGCCCCTTCACAGACTCCTCTTCCTCTTTGTGGAGGTGAGGTGGGGTGTCATCTGGAAATGGGACTCAGTGTCCACATGGCACACTGTTTTTTTGCCCTAGCAGGTCGATACATTGGGGCCGGGGAGGCTTCTCCTGGTGCCAAGGACAGACACTGGCAAGCAGAAGTGAGGCTGAGGGGTGGAGCCTAGTCCCAGACCTGAGGTCAGGATGTGTGACCTTCCTGGTGCCCACAGCCTTCCCTTCTGGATGCCTTGCTATCTGTGAAAGGGCTTTCAGGAGTGCATTCAGGCTAAGAAAACCCAACCCACCTATAGGATCCCTGCGACAATAGGAGGGCGCCTTTGCGCAGAAAAGACAAAAGGGGGCGCTTCTTCCAATGCATTCCTCTAACCAAGGACCTGCCCTTCTGGGCCCTGGGCATGTAGCCCATCATGGCTGTTGGCATGGTCTAGCCATTCAGCCCTGCTCTTTATTTCAGAACTCTCCCAGAGAGGTTGGAAAGGGAGGCCTAACACCACCTCCAACCGGATCCCAGGTCCAAGACAATCCACTTTTCTGGAGTTAAGAAGGAGCCCGGGAGCCCGATGTGGCTTTAGGAAGAGGCACCAGCAGTGTGTGTGTGTGTGGGGGGGGGAATGCAACAGTAAAGGGGGAGGCTGCGGAGGTCACCAGGCAAGCTGAAAAAGAGTCAGGGATCCCACTTTTTCTGACCCACATAACATGGGTTCAGGGCCAGGACTGATGAGAGAACACACCCTTCTCTGAAACCCATCTCGGAGCTATGACTGTGAGGCCTGGGCATTCTCTCTTGTGAGGTGGATCTGGCAAGGATGAGCAATTTGGGCATCATTGTGCTTCAGAGTTTATGTGAGGGACTGGGGGTGGCTCCAGCCAACCGGGCCCTCTGCTCTCCTGCCCACCAGGATGGTTCTTTTCCCTAGGACATCCAGGGTGACCAGGGAGAGGATGTGCAGGACCCAGAGGCAGGGCTGGCAGTCTTTTCCAGCAGACTGAGAGCAGAGAGCCTCGCTTTACCTTTCCTCAGGTCGTAAGGTGAGTTCACCTGTAGCTACTGTGGTCATTGGGGTGAACCTGGGAGCATGGGAGCTTGCCTCCTCTGTCTCTGCTTCAGGGGCTCCCTCCATCTTGCTGAACCCACAGACTAGGCCCCCAGATGTGTTTCTGTGCATCTGTGGAGGAAGGCAGAAGAAAGGACTGGGACTGTGAGCAGATCCCAAATCTCTCTCATCACCATAAGCAATCACAGGACACAGGAATTCCAAATAAAAAGAACATCAAGTCATTTATTTCTAAAGAAGGTAACAAGCCGGGGGGCTGGGTACACACATGTCTTTGGAGGGGGCAGGAATCGCAGGTTTTATTCCATTTGTACACATGTACAGCAAGATTAAGCCACAACTTTCAACAGTGTTTTTATTCCACAATCACATAACGACTTTTCTTTTTTCTTTCAAGTTACTTCATCATTTAATTGATGCTAAGGGAATATGAGGAGATCAACCACAGAAAGTGTGGGGAGAGAAGACTCTAAAGTCTCAGACTATGTTTGTGTGTGTGTTTGTGTGTGTGTATGTGTGTGTAAACTACCATCACAAAACCTTGGGCTATCTGTATAACTCACATTCTTGCAATCATTACAATTTTCCATCAATTAGCAATATAAACAAACATATGGGGACCTCCGTAAACAAAGAAAGAACAATATAAAAGACAACATTTTGCAGCAACTATTATAACAGTGTAGGTTACAGTTTGGGGAAACTTCTGAACACGTCATGTAGCCAGCACAGAGTGTGTTTTTTTGTTTGTTTGTTTTTGTTTTAAATATATAAACTTGTTTACATAAACTACCTTTAAATCCACAACAGGATGTTTGAGGGAAGCTAGACAAGGTGGAAGGAAGTTTCTTTCCTGGGAAAGAAAGAAAATGAGAATCTACACATGTGAAGACGGGGAGGGGAGGGTGTGCATGCACATTGGGGCCACTACCTTATAGACCAAATCTGAATTCCAAGCACCAAGATTCTGAAGAAATGGGGAGTCATTATAACACCCCCCCTCCCCAGCCCTCTCTTCTCTGTTCATGGTAGAAAGGCTTTGCTGGTTGCTGCTAGTGGAAAGAAATTTACAGTGGAGTTATTTGTGTTTTAGCAGAGGTTGTCATCAAAGGAGCAGGAAGCATCAACAACAGTGTGGCTGCTGCCTTAGGGCCCCAGGTCCCAGAACAAGAACATTGGCAGCTTGAGGATCTTCCCACGGAAGCTCAGTCAGGAGACCCATGTTGGTCTGACTGGTGTGTGTGTGTGTGTGTGTGTGGCGCCAGGCAATACACAAGCATGGGTATGGGGTACCTATGCAGGTGCATGCACACTCTCTGTAGTCTTCTAACATGCACCCCACCTTGAGTGAGGGACCTGCCAACCTCTCTGTACACCTCACCAGGCCTTGACTGATGTCCCTGGGTTGCTCTTGTTTTTCCCTTGGGAGGACTTAGCCCTAAAGTTATCTGTCAGTGTAGTTTGTGTGTGTGTGTGTGTATTTTAAAGAAGTTTGATTTTATCTCTTTAGAAACGGTTTGAAACTAACAGGGCAGGGGGAATTTGACAGAGAGGAGAACAAATCGCTGACAAAGAACCTTTTACGTTTCATAAGCGTTGTTAGGACGACGGGCAGGAATGTCTCAGATAATAACTCCCACTTCAAAGATTTCTCAGCTCAATAGAAAGCAGACCATCCTTTTTATTCAGCCACAAGGACGGGCACTAAAGAAGACTCCACTGTTTGATTTTTTTCCCCCACCATGTTTATTTTTCCCCTATTCACTGGGGTACTTGGATAAAATAAACAACAAGACAATTAAGGGAACATGGACTTCTAACTTTCCTGCCATCTTCCCATTCCCTTGGCCTTCAGGCTCTTGAATTCATCCCAGAGCCAGCCTAGGCCTGGAAGTCCTCCACCACACACCAGTGCTGGAGAAACAAGATTGGAATCTGCAAGGGTCTTCTAGGGTGGAGAGACACAAGAGGATGGGCTGAAAACCAGTGTGGTGATGTCTGGAGGTTGGTCTGAATCCGGCAGACTCCTCCATTGGGGGGTTTCCCACCTTCACTTCCCGACCCCACCCCCCATCTCCATCACATTCAGCTCTCCGTCTGCCTCCAGGATGGAGTTCTGAGGGGACTCTGGGTGAAATCGAACTGGAGGTAGTCATAGGAGACACTTCTGAGCGGGCCTTAACGTGTTTCTGACCCTGGAGCCTCTTGGGGGGGAGCAGTCTCAAAGCGCCCAGTAGAGTCCAGCTTCCTCCCTCTCCTGAAAGCATCCGGGACGCCCAGACTCCCTACTTCGGGGCCCAGAGGGAACCCCTAAACGCAGGCGAGGCAGGTCTGAGGGAGGAAGTATATACTGGAGAACGCAGAGGCAGTGTTCAATGGCGTGAACGCAAAGGTCAGCGCAAATGTATCTTAATAGAGTGTCTGCCGAGAAGTGTGCCGCCTTTGAAGCGGCCGCGCCCCGCGCGCATTTCCATGGCGAGCCTAACGCGGCATGCTGATGCGCCGTCAAACTCACACTTTCAACCCCAAAACCCGACTCTTTGAACAACCCGGGCTTGATTAGACCTTTCTCCTTTTCTTTCCCCTCTTACAAACCATTTCCTCGCCTTTAGAAACTCGCCATCAAACCCAAATGCGCCCTCTGATCACCGCAGAAAGCAGAAACAAAGGGGGCCGAGCGGCGATTCAAGCGGCCCTTTTCTTCTCTCGCATTATTATCCATTTTTATTATGATCGGGAACAAGTGCCCATTCGCGTGGGTTTTGTTTACCGGAAATTAAATGAAAATGATTTAGTCCGCGTCAAACAAAAATATATACTTGTATACACAAGAAAAAAGGCCTGTTAGACGTAAATATTATGTCCTTAATGAAAAGCCTGGACGGGCTCCAGGCTCGGCCTTTCAGGATTTCAGTGCGACTTGCGCATTGCCATAGAAATCCTAACTTACCGTGAAGATGCACCGTGGCGAAGAAACACTGCTTTGTGAGCAGACCCTTTGATGTCGCAGGCGCGAGATGCAGGCGCTCAGCTGCGCTAGGCGAGATTACCTTGCGAGCAACGCGGTGGACATCTGTAACAAGCAAATGAAAAATTAAAGGCGATTAGTGACTGGCCGAACACTTTATTTTATTTCATTACTTTGGATGGGGTGGAAAGCAAAACGGGGTGGAGGTGAGGTTGGCTAGAAACAGAAGCAAAATGAGTCGTATATGCTAAAGGGCGAACTTTGGGGAGCTCAGTGGAAGAAACCAGTTCCCCAGACTGCGCTCTGCACCTTGGCAGTGGGATGGGAGGTAGACCATGGGAACAGTTTGGGGATGGGGATGCGGGTGGCCTTGGGTTCTATTGTCCTGGGGTGGCAGCGCCCCTTCCATCCAGTCTGGATTCTCCACAGATGTGCTTGGAGGATTCAACTTTTGCTCTGAGGTCACCGAATTGCTCCACTCCAGTTCGGACATTAGTTTTCTCATAGGAGTTGACAGGTTTCAGAGCAGGAGTGAGATCTGCCTAATGGTGTCTGCAAGGGGTGGGGGTAGAAAAAACTAACAGAATCTCTCTCTGTCTCTCTCTCTCTCTCTTTCGTTGGGTTCAGCTTTTAAAATTGAACTCATTAAGTAAGGGGCTCCCCTACCAGATGAGGGGGCATATCTCCCTCAGTTAGTTTGCCTCCATCACCTTAGGGACTGGGATAAGCCTGGCAAAACTTTCCTTTTCTTTCTCAGGGAGCATTTGGGGGCAGCCCCACTCCCTGAAAAGACAGGCCGCCTGGAAACTGGCCCTGACCTCCCTACCCCCAGCAATCGCAAAGTCTTTTCCCGCCCACCTCTAGATCTTTATCTGGGCACTTCACACCTACCACTGCCAACACACATCCAGTGTATAATCCTTGAATTTCGGCCTCCACAGCATTTATTATTCCAGTTCATTACTTTTATATACCCCCCTTTTCAAAATATAAGATCAATGTTCTGCCATTTTGAAAAAGACTTTTACAGAATCCACACAGGGTAGGATTCACCCTGGGTAGCCTGGATCCCTTTGCTGTGGAGCCAAAGGTGGCGTGACGTCATTGATAGTTTTTTTGCTGCCCCACGCCCCCATTTCCAGGCAATGAGCATCCCCAATCTTCCACAAGCAGTGCTTCAGAGGTTAGGGGGTGAGAAGGGGTGGCAGGTCAATAGAGGCTACCCAGCATTGTGTCCTTAAGTCCCTCTTGCCTCTTAGTTTGTATTTCCTGTGGGACTGGTCATCCCTGTCCCATGTGGACGATGTACGCGGTGCCTGCAAAGGGACAAACAGACAGGCGTGTGTCTGCAATTGGGGGGGGGCGGGGTCGGTGGGGGCAGGAGCGCCTGTGCCTTGCAGGGGGAGAAGGTTTATCTCCTTTACAGACATCCTGCGGTGGTGTGTGTGTGTGGGGGGGGAGTTTTGCTAGCTGAGACTGGTGTACTTTAGTTTCTAGGGGAACTGGATAGAAAGTGGGTGGCAAAAACAAGAGAAGGAACAGGGACAAAGCAGCAGCTCTGGAATTCCTTCTGCCACCTTTCCCACTGGGAAGGGAGGGCTAGAGAAGGCCTCCCCTGCGCAATGGCAGCTGGGAAGGGCATGGAGGTGGAAACTTGTGCAGCTCTGGTCTTGAGCCTGCAGACCAGGAATAGAATTGGCACCATTCCTGGTTCAGTTGGCTGGATTGGGCAAGCTTTACACACACACACACACACACACACACACACACACACACTTACACATGCGCATGCATGCATGCATTTCCTTTGACCCTGGTAGCATACTACAGGCCTGGCCTGGCATGTGTACCAGCCATGGGATGGTGAGTGGATGCGGTTGCAGAATAAATACCGGGATCCTATCTAAGGGGTTTTTCAAACAGTCGATAGTGTCCCATCACATTAGAGGAGCTTCATTCGTTAGAAATACTGGCGACATCTCTCCATCCCTGCCTTCCTTCCTCCCTACCCTCCCGCCCACCCTCCCTCCTCCTTTCCCCTTGGGTCTCCAAGCCTCAATAACCCGACTCAGGCTTGCAGTCGGTGGGCCAGGACGCAGTCGCCCCAGCGGCAGCTCTAAGACCGGAGGTGGCAGCGGCGGTCTGGCCAGGTGGTGGTGCGCGACTGGGGGGCGCGGCGGGGGCGGCAGCGGCGGGGCCGGTCCCCTGACACACGTACCATTCGCTCAGATCTGCGCCGCGCGCCGCCGCCGCCGCTGCGGTGGAGGAGGAGGAAGAGGAGGAGGAGGAGGAGGAGGAGGAGGAGGAGGAGGAGACAGCTGCCGGGGGTTCGCGGCCGCAGTCCGAGGAGGGAGACACCAGCGCGGAAGGCGTGGCCGAGTCGTAGCCGGAGCTGGGGGGCGGCGGAGAGCGCCCGTGCACTTTCATGTGCTTGCGGAGTGAACTGGGGTGCGTGTAGCATTTGTCGCAGCCGCGCACCTTGCACGTATACGGCTTGTCGCTCGTGTGCACGTGCGAGTGCTTCTTTCGGTCGCTGCTGTTGGCAAAGCGCCGCTCACAGCCCTCGAACTCGCACCGGAAGGGCTTCTCGCCTGGCAGAGGCAAGGGGGGAGACATTAGTGCCCGCTGGGACCCAGTCCCGGGCCAGCCTCGGCCGCCCCTCCCCCTCCCCTGCTTCTTTGGCTCCCTTACTCCGCAAAGGGAAAAGCCGGGGCACCGAAAACGCTCCCCAACCAACCACCCCTTTCCTGCGCAGCCAGGATGAGAACCCTCTTGCCCGCTCTCTGGGCGCCCCCTTAGCGACCCCACTCCACACACACACACACACACACACACACACACACACACACCCTGACTGGGCCTGGCGGGGAGCGTTCGGAGGAGGAGCGACAGTGTCTCCATTTTAATGGCGTTTCCATCTTCGAAAAAGCTTGACTCTCGGGGCTTATTTTTCCCGCGAATGTTCCAGTCTCACCAGAAGCACCTCTGTCCGGAGAAGAAAGTGGCCTCGGGAGCCGGCCTAGGCTCCGGTTAAGGGATCCGGAGCCCAGAAACGTCTCTGCTCCCACCACCATCCCCGCCCCCCCCCCCCACGTACACATGGCCACTGGGCCCCAATGGCGTCCACAAGAGAGGGGTTGGGAGAGTTTAGAGAGGTACGGTGGATGCACACGGCGTGTGCACAACGTGGCTTCATCCTGAGCCTTGAATCACTTCTGGGATAAGTTTTACCGGGAACGGCCCCCTTCCCCCTCCCCCCACTTTGCGGCTACTCCCTGAGGACCAAACAGTTCGCAGCATCCTTCCAGTCTGGCCTACAGTGCCTGGCGTCCTCGGACTAGCAGCTCCGGCCGGCCGTATGAGAGGAGGCTGCCGGGACGCACCGGGCGAGCCCCGGACTGCCTGCCCCGCGCCTCTCCAGCCCGAGCACAGTCGGAGGCCGGCCTCTTCCAGCGACGCGCTGCCGAGCTAGGCTGCGGTTAGGCCGGGCCCGGCTGCCGTGTGCGTCCGAGGCCGAGCCGGCGGCAAGTTAGGCCCGCCAGGCTCTGGGTCTGTGGCTGCGAGACCTCGAGAGCTAAGCGGCGGCGCGAACGCATCTTAGCGGGGACCGACAAGTCAAGGACCGCCCTCCGGGGTTGAGGAGCGAGAGGGGACCCCGGGCCCTGGGAACCCGGGTTCCCAAAGGCGCGGGCGCCGGGGCGCGGAGTGGCAGGCGCCTGGGAGCCATAAACAAATGGCTTCCGCGCGGCGCCCCCGGCGGACGTGGGAAAGGGCTGCGGCGCGGCTGACTGCCAAGGCAGAGGCGCTCGTTCTGGGGCTGATTGCTTGGGCCACCGCTCCGCTCTCTGAGTCCTGGCAAGCGGGTGCTTGGGGGCAGGCGAGAACTCCTGGGGCCAACTTAGTCCCGGTCCCCCAGCCCAGCGGAGGCTCGGAGCTCTGCTCGTTAGCCGCCCCTGCGCGCCGGGCGCGGGCACCATCCGCTCCCGCGCCTCCCTGGGCAGGAGTGGTGGTGCCACCCGGATCCCGCAGCCAGTAACCGGCTGCCATCTGCTGTTTCTCGAGACGGAGGGGCAATTGGTGTACGTTATCGGTGTTCTCTCCCTCGGTGCTCTGCAAAAAGCAACTTTCTTTCCTTCGTCCCTTTTTTTACTACACACACACACACACACACACTGATACCTGGCTGGCCTGGAAAAGAAAGTTATGCTAGGACAGCAGGAGGAATAGAATGTGGGGTTGACACCCCGCCTTAAACATTACCCCCCCCCAAAAAAAATCCCTCAACACTCTAATGCCCTTTTCGAGCAAGGAAACTAGGGTTTGCGGGCAAAAGAGGCGCAGAGGCCACAGGAGCAGGGAGCTGGGGCGACACGGGGCCCCTGGGAGGCGAGGTGAAGCAGGGGCTCTTGAGGCCTCTCCCGAGCTGCAGGAGGCGCCCCGGTCCTCCCCCCACCCCACAATCTATGGCACCCCGCCTCCACAGCCCGCCTCCCTCCCCCCCCCCCCCCCAGGTCTGGGCACTGAGCCCGGGGTGGGGAGGTGGGAGGGGTGGCTGTAGAGGCGCTCCGGCCCGTCGTGGGGGGCAGAGGATAGGGACCTGGGCCTGGAGTGGCGTCTCTCAAGGGCCCGAGTCTGCTCCGGAGGCTCGGCCACGCGCTCTGGCCTCCTTCCCCGCGCCGCGCCTCCAGGTCAGGCGGACAAAGTTGGAAAGCGCCTGGACATCCTGGCCAGCGCCATTTTCGCTCACTTGTGGCTGGACCAGGGTGTCTGGGCGCGTCCTCTCCCCCTGGGTCTGGTCTCCCGGGACAGAGAGTCCCAGAAAGGCCTCCCTCTCCCGGCCGCCTGCAGAAGTGGGGAGAGGAGGCCCGAGCCCGGCGGTGGGTCGCGGTGGCCCGCCGGCGCCTCCCTTTCGGCAGCACCATTGTTCGGAGGCTCGCGGCGCCCGCCACAAAATGAAACCTATCCACCCACCAGGCCTGGGGCAGCTGCCTTCGAAGCTGAGTCTGGAATTCAGATCTCCGGAGAAAGGAGCATCTCAACTCCTAAGGAACCTGTTCCTGGTCGCCACTTCCCGGACTCGAAGAAATGAAACGCCATTAATATTTGAAAAGGCAATTATTTTCCCGTTGAATCGAGAACTGTCTTCATGAATAATTTGTAGCCAGGTCTATTGCCATTTGAGAAACAGTTTGTTGGAGTTCCACCCCACCCTCCTCCCTTTGGGGTGGGGGGTAACTCCGGAGCAGCTCAGAGGCTTGGTAATTTTTTTTGTTTTGTTTCTTACTTTCTTTTTTGTAAGTAATGGCTTAGGACCTCCAGTGGAAAGAACGCACTTAGAATTCTCTCCTGAATAGATGCAGACCTGCGCCAGCCCTGGCTCACTGTCTGCTGTAGGTCGATTTAACTAAGAATTTAACCATTTTCTGCTTCACAGACTTCAAACAGTGGGCCGGTAAAGAGCAGTAAAAGTTTGTTTGCTTAAAACCTCCCTGTCATTAAGGATGCGTTTCTTCTCCAGCTCTGTGCTGTGCGTTTACCTGCGATGCGCCGACAGATAACCCATGGAATAATAGACCAGCCCGGTCAGGATCCGGGTCCTGCCTCCCCCGCCCCCCTCCCCACTAAAATAAAACTCTGGGGGCCGCCTAATGCCTGCAAGAGGGGGTGGGGGAGATGGAAGGAGTTCAGAAAAACCGCCCTACCCTCGCAAGATAGGCTTTGAAAGAAAAGTACGAAATTCCACGTGGACTTTGGCCAGAGAGCTTCCGCCTGTGCCTGAGAATATTGGCGGGTGACAAACCCCGCCAGGCAGGCAGAGTTTAAGGGCACTAGGTAAGTACTGCCCCCTCCCTCACGGGCTGAAAGCAGCCTAAGCGCAGTTCTTTGCAAGCCAGATTAGAGGTGAGTGAGGCTAAGAGCTGTGGCCTAGAAAAGGGAAATCAATTCCCTGGGTTTCATCATCCGTTTGGGCCACCAGTTATCCTCCCCCAGTCCAAAATGAGGGAGGGAGGTAAATGTCGACTTCTTAAACTGGAAGTGGGTGGGGGGAGGGGACAAGGCATCCCCAGATAAAGAGAGTACAAATGTTGACTACTAAACTAATTAATGAAGCTTCACAGGCTGTTTCTGGGGAGTGTGAAAACTTTCTCCTTGCAATTGCATTAGTTAGAGACACTTCCGGCCAGAGGAGTTCAACTTTTCAGACCCTTGCACATAGCTTTTTTTTCTCTGCTAACTAGAATTAACAGATGTGGCTGACACATGCCCCCATTTCACTTAACAGCTCTGTAAATGACATTTAAGGTGGATTGGGCCCATTGGGTCTCTGCTATGGCGAAAAGAAGGACTCTTCAAAGGTCTTAAGTGCTGGGTTAGAAAGACTCCACAATGGCCAAGTTGTGTTTGTACAGACACCTCAATCCAAAAGAAGGAAGCAAGTGGCTGATGACTATAGGATCCAGGTGTCTATCAGTGAAGGAGGGTGACAGATGAACTTCTCCCTTCCTGATCCCCTAAGGGTCAGCTCCAAGTCCTAAGACACAAGTTCTATGTCCCTTTGCCTTAAAGCAAACATCAAGAGTAGAGCACACGTGTGTGCACATGCGGTACCCAGTCATGATCATTCTCTTCCTGCAGAAACCTCCCCCCACTACCCTCCCACCCCACATACAGCCTCTTCTGGGAAACTTCTGGGATTCTAAGAATAGAAGCGGATAATTAATATTTAATGGCCTTGGGTAACAAACCCAACACCACCCCAACCCCCTACACACACTCACACCCACACCCACATACACACATCTAACTGGGATTTTGGAAAATCTAGCCCCAAGGGCCCGCACTAGGCCACCTACTTCCCCCAGGGGTCCGCACTAGACAGACAGTGCCGAATACTGACCTGTGTGCGTCCGTTTGTGTATTTTGAGATTTTCTGATCTAGCAAAAACCTTCCCACACCCCGGGAAAGGACAAGGGAAGGGCTTCTCGCCCGTGTGCACGCGGATGTGATTTACAAGTTTGTATTTGGCTTTGAAGGGCTTGCCCTGGCGCGGACACTCCTCCCAGAAGCAGATGTGGTTGGCCTGCTCCGGGCCGCCGACGTGCTCCACGGTGACGTGCGTGACCAGCTCGTGCATGGTGCTGAAAGTTTTGGAACAGAGGCGAGGGGACGCAGGGCTTTCGGCCGCCAACCACTTGCAGATGAGCTCCTGCTTGATGGGCTGGCGCATGTAGCGGAAGAAGGCGCCAGGGCCGTGCGGCGCCGCCAGGTTCATGGTCAGGTTCATGCCCCCATAGCCGTGCAGAGCGGCTGCAGATACCAGGGCGTCGCTGCGGACTGCGGGCCCGGACGTGAAGGGCTCGGGCCGCGCATACATGTCTCCGGGGAGCCCCAGACGGAGGAGGCCATTCAAAGGACTGCTGGGGGAGGCCCGGGGAGGCTGTTCAGGAAGACCCGGGAACACCGAGGGGCTGGCGATGGCGGCGGCGAGCTGGGGGCCATGGTGTCCGGAGCTGCTACCTGTTGTCGAAACAAATAGCGCGCGTGAGCAGGAGTCGCGTGAGTTGCTCGCTCCACCCGGCCCCGGGGGGCAGGCCCAGCCCCGCCGCACCGCGGCCTCTGCCGTCAGCGCCGGCGTCCGGAGCCGCACCGCCGCGGCCGGGAGCTGAGTGGACAGGGCTGGACCGAGCTCCTCCTTCGCTGGCGGCCTTGGCAGCTGTTCCGCCCAGCCGCCCGCGCCTCCGCGAGCCGTAGAGAAGTGGGGACAGGATGGGAGAAAAGGGCAGTGAGGGGCGCGCCGCGGGGTTTGGAAGGTGCTGGGGGCCCCCGGATTCTGCTCCAGAGGGGTTCGACGTGCGCCCCAGGCGCCCTGCGGCTGCCAGCTCCCCGTGGCGCTGGGGGTCGTGGCGCCCGGCAGGGGTCTGGAGGTGTGGGAAGTGGTGCTGGAGGAGGAGGAGGTGTTTTAAGGGGTGGTGGCGGTGAAGAGCTCGGACCCCTTGGACTAATTTGGCGGCGCAGGTCGGCGGCCAGCGGCCGAGGGCGGCCTGCTGCATCCCGGCTCGCGTTCCCCGGAGCTCTGGGCGCCGGGTTGTTCCCACCACTGTGACCTGACAGCGGGGAGGGAAGAGAACTGCCGCCGCAAAACTTCTACAAAGTTGTTGTGTGTCCTCTGCCGCGCCCCCCACCCCCTGCGCCCAAGTTTTGGGTTTGGGCTTCCCCCTCCTCCTCTCTGGATCTGTAATGTGGACGTGAAAGACCAGACGCTACCAGGGCAGCAGCAGGGCGCAGGAGGGAGTGAATCCAAGATTCCGGACCCCCGGCCGTGGCCCGCGGAGAGGAACAATCGCCCTAGTCACCCATTGGCCGGCGACCGGGCGCTACGTCAGCGATCACAGGTCCCGCCGCACGCGGACACACACACACACACACACACACACACACACACAC
>PVJH01037214.1:0-18120 GCA_004026705.1 Nesogale talazaci | reverse complement strand
GACTTAGAGTCCTTGATGTTTATGCTCTCAGACTATGTACGTTCCTCAGTGATAAAATCTCCTTGTTTAATAAAGGACAGAAACCATTTTCTTATCAGTATGCTGCATCTGCTCTCTTAAAAGAGCTACCACGATGATGGGAAATAGCTAATACTGTAATTGAAAAGGCATTAATAGCCTATAAAATCCAATCTCAGAGCCACAGCACTGAAGGACTCCCTCGGGGTCATTCCGCGCCAGGTGACACGTGCACGTGTTGCTAGGAGAAAGGCAATACTTGTAGAGTGCTCCCAGTGCATCACAGAAGGGGGGGTTTGTGCACCTGCTCTTGTTAGTCTGCTCCACGATTCGACAGCCTTTCACATCAGAAAGATTCCTGAAGGTCACTGAAGAATAGCCGACTTCCAGATATAAACACTTGCAAAGAAAATTTAGATTTTAAATTCTAATCCTTACAAGACAATATGCAGGATGTCAGGCGGTGAACCCCGAGAAAGCTTCATTTCCTGGCTTCAAAGTCATTATTTCACCCTGTCACTGTGAGTGAACGCAGAATCTCTTACCGTTAACCTGGTTCTTCCTATAACATAAATCCGAGTGCATTTCTTTTCTCGGCAACAAGTAGGAAAATCTCCCCGGGTTCTTCCATAATTAGCCCCCATCCTTCTTTTGTTGTGGGGGAAATGATATGATCATTTGGTGGTAAATGATGCAGTGCCCCATATTAATCTTCCACTTGCCTGGTTCCATAATTCACCTTGGCAAAGTAGAAAAATAAAAATAATACATCAGAACACCAAAGCAGGACAAAGAAACCATTTTGGGGACGCCATGGTCCAGTCACAAGCATATGGGTGCACAAAAGTGTGCTCACAGAGAATGTCCTTAGGTGTGTATTTCAGGGTCTGTGAAGATGTTTATCTGAAAAACAGAGGCCTTTCCTTCTGGCCCCATGATCAGATCAGCTGTTAAGAAACTATGCAGCAGCATTCCTTTAACCAGTGCAAAATTCTTTTGCTTTCTAGAGCCTGTTAAGGTGATAGAATAAGAACATTCCTTTGACTGATGCTAAATATTGCTTTATAAAAAGTTGATAGGGAGTGGGCATGGATGCTGCTGATTACCCAGGAAGAGTGTCAGCCCCTTGTTGAACACTAAGTTAATTCCAGTACTGTCTCAGCCTATGGCTATCAAGCTTCAAATCCCAATCCCTTACTACTAGTAGAGCTTTGAGCCGATTCTGGCATGGCTACTGAGGCACCACTGGAATGTGGAATGGGATTGATAAATAATAGAAGACTCAGAAGAGACCTAGTGAGCCCTTTCAGGAGTCTGCTGGGGGAGATGATTTAATTGCTGGAACTACGCAGAGACACACAATCAAAGTGGTGTGCTGATCACCATATTTGAAGCGGGCACCATAGTTTCAAACTCTGCTGATCAGGAGAATTCATTGCCATGCAACACTTATGCTACTTTTGTTTTCTAAGAGAGAGAGAGAGAGAGAGAGAGAGAGAGAGAGAGAGAGATTAGCTTTCTGTTCATAGAGTGTCAATCCAGAATGTTTCCCAGTTCACCCACATCTCACACATTTGTGTTCATACTGTTTTGATTTGTTGGTCATGAGTGAATCAGGAAGAACTGGCCCCAAGCCTTGCTTAATACCAAACCACCTCCCTCATGAATGTCTTCTCAGGGCACACACACAAAAAACCCCACAGAAAACCAAATGTACTGCCATTGAGTTCATTCTGACTTTTAACACCCCATGCAGGGTTTCAGAGACTCGAAATCTTTACTGGAGCGATAATCTCGTCTTTTTCCCACAGACCTGCCCAACCTTTGTACAACAGCGCCCAATTGGCATCAATGTTAAAAAGAAGTGCTTGATTTTAAAAAGAAAAATTATGTTAGAGTCGAGGGAATACTGGAAAGCATCCCTTTTGATTCTTGTTGAGTGGGATTTTTCTGAGCTCCTTTGAGTATATTTCTATGTCTGCATAAATCATGACTTTAGGTTTTACCCAAGGCTCAGGAGTAAAATATTTGTCCTCAAGCTATTTATTCTTGGCTCCTGGAAGCCTGAATGATGCATTAGTTGACATAAGTGGTTTGAAGGTCAAGGCCTTCAAATGGCTCCCAAGGACTTTCTTATCACACACACTGTTTCTGGGGTGAGCCACCCAGGAGAGGGAGGGAAGAACCAACTTGCAGGGAAAGTTGGGAGCATTGGGAATCACGAGTGTTGTGTGTAGTTCCAGGTTTGCAGAGTTCACGGGACAGTTGGCATCAGTGAGGCTGGAGCAGCCTCCCAGGGGGATATGTAGCTCCAACAGAGGTGTCCTGTGGGGTTTCCAGTGGGCTGTGAGAAAGGGCTCTGTGGTATTAAAGGGGCCTGAGGGGTGTAGTGAGTCAGCCCTTGGCTACTGACAACCAGTTAAAGGTGGCTGATTTGAACCCATCCAACTGCTCTGCAAAGAGAAAGATTAGAACCTGGAGCTATAATCACTACGAGTCAACATCGACCTACCGTCGATTCACCACCGAACAATAGTCAGCAGTGCTGCTGCTGCTGCTGCTGTGAAAACCTTCCATCGCCTTCCACTGGACTGAGGGGATGGTGACACCCTAGCCCTAAAAATTGGCTGAGTGTGGGGAAGAGACACTTTCTAGCTTCACATGCCACTCAGAAATGATCTTGCTAAGTCTTCTCTGCTCATATTCTTTTAAAGCAATTTGTGTTCTGTTAAAATATATACAACAAAGGATAAACTGATTTAACACATTAAAAACATTTTTATTGACACATAGTTTACATAGCATATACTTCAATAGTTCAAGCATGTCAAGGATAATTGTACAGCCATTACCATATGAATTTTAGAACACCCCCACTGTTAAATTGCCTTTCAAGTGAGTTGTGCAACCATGGTCAGTCCTAGTACTCCCTCCCCATGGCCATCTTCATTTCCCATTCTGAAATCCCCCTTTCCCCCATTCCACCCCTTATCAGCCCCTGTATCTGTTATTATCACTATGCATCCACTCCTCCTGTGGGCCACAAATTGGGAGACCCAACAGAAACAATTAAAAACCAAATTTGAAACACAGCGGTAAGGTTAAAGTAGTAATACTATAAAAACCAAAAGATAAATAATGAGTAAAAAAGAAAAAAAATACCTCATCAACATGCCAAAATCCAGGAAAGAAATGTCGGTCATGGAATAAGTAAGAGATACTTGCACACAGAACCGATTCAGGCTGGGCCTGTAGGTGGGTCTCTGCCTGACAGTAAGGCTGTTGGAGGCTCCTGCCTGTGGCTGGATGGAATCCGTCAGTGACCGAGTCTGACCAGACACTCAGCAGACACGTTTTGGGCTCCCACTCTCCATGGTAGCCTTCTATAATTTGGGTGTTCATAATTTTAGCTGATGCTTTTCCCTTCACCATATTTAAGGTTTTTTTGGGGAGGCATCACTGCCCTCAGGTGGTGGGAGTAAGAGGCCCAGCCTTTGCTCCATGGAGCTGGAACTGAACCTCCATCCCAGTGGGCCGCAGTCCCGCGCACAACCACTACGCCACCGGGGCTCAGCCCACATTTGAATTTTTAAATGACCCTCTTTGGATCATGCAGCCGGTACTGTCTCGTAGGGTGTAATAACAGCAGCAGCAACCAGACCAAAGGGAGCCTTGGTGGCAGAGTGGTCTTGAACTGGGCTGCTGACAACTGTTTAAAACCATCCTCTGCTCCCCAAGAGAGAGATGCAGCTTTCTGCTCTGGTCAAGGTGACAGGCTCAGAATCCCGCCTGCCTTACTGGGTTGCTCTGAGTGGGAATGGACTCACCAGCAGTGATCTTGGGTTGGTGGTTGAGTAGAAGACTTCCAGAAAAAGTTTAGATTGAGGTTTCAGAGTTTAAACATGATCCCAGGGCAAGAGTGTTCCAGGTGTGTGTCTGCTCTCCATCTCCCCAGATGATCTGGATTCCATTGAGATTGGAAATCCTGCTCCATATCACTCCACGTCATTTCGATAAGGAAGCTGAAATCAAAACATCAAGTAATGGTCACCAGTCCCCAGACAGTTCTGGTCTCCTGGCGCAGGAAGCAACATTTCCTCTGGGGAGTCCCCAGACTCTGACCTCTGCTACTGTAGGTGAATGAAGGCCTGCCGTGGGAGCGTGGATAGTCAACTTCTCAGAACCCAGGCCCTATGGAATGACCCAGGAGGCAAGACAGAAACACTGATGGGAATATCCCAGGAGATCATGTTTGCATCACACGCTCCTGTAAGTCGGTACCAACAGTGGCTGCAGGTGCATCAGGAACAACATCCACGCTGTTCTCAGACTTCCAGCTACAACTGCACCAACCCAGGAGGCCGTACAGCTGTGGCAACCCCAGCCTCTCGAGGCTTCTCTGACCAATGGACGGATTTATGCAAAGATCTAGCATTCCATTTGACACGAAGTCAGGTTTATTTTTAAGAATCGCTTTGGAAGCTGAATCAGAGTGACTCTGTAGGACAGAGTCGAAAGGCCCCTGTGGGTTTCAGAGACTGCGAATCTTTATGGGAGGAGACAGTCTCAACTTTCTCCCACAGAGTGGCTGGTGGGATTGAACTGCAGACCTTATCAGTGAGTGGCCCAAGGGTTCCTCCGAGAGGGAATTGCCTCAGCGGCAGTGAGTTTTTCAGTTTAGAACCTGGCCTCCAAAGCTACTTCATCCCGCCTTTTCCCTTGGATTTCCTTGATCTTTCTAACTGCTTGGCTTCCTGTGCTTGGGATGGGCCCTTTCTTTAGACTCCCCATGGGCTCTTTCTTCTGCAGGATTTCCCTCAAGACGCAGAGCTTTCTCTATGCCCGGAAACCTGCCTCCTCTGGCTGTCACCTCCTGGAGTTGTCTTGCTTCTGAAGTACAGCCAAGGCTGGAATCCTGCAGTTTGTTGCCAGGCCTGGCTGACGCCAAGCCTGCCTGTGTAGACCTTTCCATGTCTGCTCAAAAGTTCACTTCCTTCTCGCCGGGCCTCCTGGATTTGGCAGCTCACCCTTTTGTGATAGGTCCACAAGGGAGGCGGGGCTTCCTCTACAATAGCTGTCCGCACAGGAGTGGGCCTTTGCCCAGACAGAGCTTTGAAGTTCAGTTTCTAGCTTTTCCCAACCCAGTTGGCTGACCGTGCTTCTGCTTTTGCCAAACGCCACTCCCTCCTCCCTCTTTTTCTTTGGGGGTTTTGTAATGTAGGAGGGAAAAGAAATTCTATCACAGGACACACTTTGAAATTTGACCATCGGAGTCTGTTCTCCGCTTTATTTGGGACCTACTCAAAAAGCAACTACAGAACACTCAGGACTCGGGGAGCGAAATCCCTTCACACAGGGTCAAGGCCACCTGCGCTGTCCCCTGAAGCCTCCTGGCTCACGTGTGGTGTCTCTGTGACAAGGAACCTTCCTTCCGTGACCGCTCCACCTTGACTTTACCACACTCTCTGTGCCATCCTGATGGTGGTGTGTGTGTGTGTATCACAAAAAACCGCCCAAAACAAACCAAAACCCCCTGCTCCACCTCACTGCTTCTGTGGTTCTGTTGAGGGGGCAGGTGACACAATGGGAGCTCTCCTGCCTTCAATGCGGGAGGGGAAGTTCGATTCCAGCCAATTCACCTCCAGCACAGCTACCATTTGCCTGCCCTTTGGAGCTTGTGTGTGGCTAGGACACTGAACGGGCTTCAGCAGAGTTCCTGGATTTAGACTAGGAGGCATTTTGGATCTAAGGGAGAGTTGAAGAAGAAAGGCCTGGCAAACCATTTCTGAAAAATACAAAACAAACAAACAAACAAACATCAGCCAGTACAACTCCTGTGGATCACAACAGTCCCATCCCCTTGTGCCCAGCGTCACTGAGAGGTGCATGAGTGAATGAATGGAGTGAGGTGTGAGTGAGTGAATGTCCGAGGGCGGTCATAGCCTTTTCTTTCTTTTTTTAAAAAATCATTTTATTGGAGGCTGAGCAAGTGCTATCACAATCCATCTGTCTATCCATTGTGTCAAGCACATTTGTACATTTGTTGCCATCATTTTCAAAACATTTTCTTTCTACTTCAGCCCTTGGTATCAGCTTCTCATTTCCACCTTCCTCTTCCACTCTCCCTCATGCACCATTGATAATTTATATACTATTATATTTTTTATGTCTTATATTGACCAATGTCTTCCTTTGCCCACTTTTCTCTTGTCCATCTCCCTGGGAGGGTGTTACATGTAGATCATTGTCATCAATTTCCCCCTTTCTCCCCCTACCTTCCCCTTCCCCTCCTGGTATGGCTACTTTCAATATTGGTCCTGAGAGGTTTAATCTGTCCTGGATTCCATGTGTTTCCAGCTCTTGTCTACACAGTGTACATGCTCCAGTCTAGCGGGATTTGTAAGGCAGAAATGGGGTCATGATAGTGGGGGAAAGGAAACATTAATGAACTGGAGGAAAGTTGTATGTTCTATGGGTGCTATATTGCACCCTGACTGGCTCATCTCTTTCTTGTGTCCCTTCCGTAAAGGGATGCCCAGTTGCCTCCAGATGAACTTTGGGCCCCCCCTTCCGACTCCCCCTCATTCACAATGATAAGATTTTTTTTTGTTCTAGGTCTTTGATGCCAGATACCTGGTCATGTCGACACCTTGTGATCACAGAGGCTGGTGTGCTTCTTCCATGTGAGCTTTGTTGCTTCTCAGCTATATGGATGCTTGTTTGTCTTCAAGTCTTTAAGACCTCAGACACCGTATCTTTTGATAGCCGGGCACCATTAGCTTTCTTCATCACATTTGCTTATGTACCTGCTTTGTCTTCAGCGATCGTGTCAGGAAGTTGAGCATAATGGAGTGCCAGGTTAATAGAACAAAGCGTTCTTGCATTGAGGGAGGCCCAATGTCCATCTGCTACCTTAATACTAAACCTATAAATATATGTACACAGATCTATTTCCCCATCATCATAAAATATACTTACCTATGTATATGTCTGCTTAGACTTCTATAAATGCTTTTGCCTCCTAGTTTCTTCCTCTATTTTCTTTTACTTTCCTCTTGTCCCACTTTCATGTTCAGCCTTCATTTAGGTTTCGGTAATTTCTCTTGGTTACATTGCCCTTGATCAAGCCCTGCCAGGCCTCCTATACCCTCCTTGCCATCAATTTTAGACCATTTGGTGTTCCCATGTCCCTGGGTTTGTTAATACCCACTTCCTTTTCCCTACCTTCCCCTCTCCAATGTTCCCCTGGAATCGTTGGTCCCGTCGTTTCCTCCTCCAGGTGGGATAAATCTAGAGAGACATGCAGTGATAATAACACGCGCAAAACAAGACAGAGCAAAACAAAGCAACAATAAAAAACAAAACAGCAACAACAAAACCAATGCCTCCCCCCAAAAGAAAAACCTATAACAGTTCAAGGTCTCATGGACTTTTCTATTGTCCTTTAATTCTTGTCCTAAAGCACCGAAATGACCTTTAAATAGCTGTCACTCTGTTTCAGTCCCGTGGTGATAAGATACTCTGTCCCTCTCTCCCAAAACACACACACACACACACACACACACACCCACACTCACACACACACAAGGCTAAGCAAAGTGTTCTCAAGACTTTCCTGCAGAGAGACACCTCTCTCCCAGGAATCATACAAGCACGATCTGTTGCCACCTGTTGTAATATTTGTCTTTATGCCTGCAACTCGCAGTGCAATTTGCTAAATATTCATAGATTCTTAATCCAAACTTTTCTTTCAGAGAGAGGAAGCATTATATTAATTTCTTAGTCAGTGTCAGGGGATCACAGGAATTTGATTAAGCATCTCTTCGAAAATTACAGAGCGGTAATAAGAAAAGCCACTAGGTACACTGAAATTGGCCAGTCAGTCTGGCCTTCATCATTCAGAGGATGATTGCCATATTAGTTTTCTCTTGTTGTGGAATGAATGACCACAAACTTAGCATTCAGCAGGTTTGGCTGGACTGTCCGTTGAGAAAGACATCAAGACGTTGGACAGGTCGGCCTTTTCTCTGGAGCCTCTGGGAAAGGATCTGCTTCCAGGTCACTCAGGATGTTGTACAAGTTCAGTTCCTCGGGCTTGCGGGGCTGAGGTCCTAGCTTCCTCATTGGCTGTTATCTCCAGTGCTCTCTCATCTGCTCACATGGCCACTTCCATCTTCAATGTCATCAATGCACATCCCACTCTTCCAGTGCTTCAGGTCTCTCCCATGTCTTCTTCTACTATTGAGACAGAAGAACTCCCTGTGTGCTAGGGAATCATGTGATCGATTAGGCCCAACAGGAAACTCTCCATTTCGATACATCCAATTAACTTAATTATGTCTGCAAAATATTTTTGTTGTGTAATGTAACACATCACTGGCATGCTATCTCATCATATTCAGAACTCCAGGGGTTAGGATGGGAATCAGCCTTCCTTCCTTCCTTTTTTTTTGGTGGTATGACTTGAGGACCTTCAATGGTTCATGGAAAATGGAATGAAAATATGAGATTTTCCCATAGATATTTTAAAGCCTCCTCGCACACATAACAAAACCCTTGCCATTTCAGCGTGCTGTGCGTGCATAGATCCGCAATGGTGAGGATGCTCATTATGCAGTCTAACCATTGTTAGCTGTCGTTAGGTACTGTAGAGCTGGTTGTGACCTGCAGTGACCTTATGCACAGTAGAACACCCCCCACCCCCCATCTCGCCCTCCTGACAATTGTTCTTACATTTGAGCCCATCGCTGTAGCCACATGTCAGTGCATCTCTTTCAGAGCCTTCTGCTTTAACAAACATGGGTCCTTCTTGGGGGATAAGTCCCACATGATAACACACTCACAGTATGTACCCATGCCCAGATAGTTAGTGTATCTCCCCACCCTGGGTTTCCCCTGCCCTTCTTCCCTCCCACCCTGTGTAATGACTAATGAACTTTGTTCACTATCTGTACATTGGCCTAGGCTAGACATTTCACAGCAGCGAGATCATACTATAATGGTGCTTTTGTGACAAATCTGTTCTGTTCAGTCTCATGATTTCAAGGTTCATTTATGTTGCAGTATTAAGGAACACTGGGTCATATCAGAATTCTACCTCCCACAACTGTCAAGCATTTTGCCTAAAATGAAATCTTCACTAAAGTCTAGCTCCGTGATCTCTCATCCTGGCCTGCAAATGCCTGTAGGCCTGGACGTTTGGTGTCCATGTCCTGTGTCTTAGCAACAGAGATTTTCGTGGTTCAGAGACTCTTTATCTCTCAGGGCATGTTGATCCCTGGGACTCATTTGCCGGTTTAAAGGTCGGGCCTGATACACTCATCTTTGCTCAGACCACACAGAAAGTGGACAAAAGTCATCAGAATGCCCCAGTCAGCCACTAACTCTGTGTTTTAGTACTACGAGTAAATGAGGAATTGCTGCTTATTCATGGACCAATAGTTATCTCATTAAATAGCCTCTCAGACCTTGATTTAGCCATTTTGAAAGATGTTTTGATAAAGAACATCTGGTGTTGTTTTCAATTAAATATTATACCACTAAACCTTGATTAAAAATGGACTTAAAATTTTAATAGCCGCTTCTTTAGAAGATGGCTAGATGCAAAAAAGAAAAATGTCACTTACTTAAATTTCCCCTCTCTCTTTTGTTGCTCAATTTTAACTGAATTCCCATTAATGACTTTTTAAAACCCACACAATTTTGGATGCGATAAATCCAGATGCATAAATAAGATTACCATCCCAACAGTGAGGTTCTCATTCTTTTACTATTGATACCTCATTTGATTTTTATGCTATAATTAAATGGAGTATATTTTATGTTTCAGTTTGCTTTAAAACAACTGCCATGCATATAATTGACACTATTTCATCGCTGTTAGAAAGTGCTGAGTTGAATTAAACCCAGACGTTCCATTTCCTTTTACGTTTAATTTGAGGAAAAACTCAGACAGATATAATGTGAGCTGTATTTCTTGCCCACGTTTCCTTGATAGGTGAAAACAACTAACCACTGAGTAATAACCAACCAGGATGGAACTAAGATCTCTGCCAGTAAAGTAATTCTTACCTGTGTAAAAGTGGATAGTTAGTATAAAGTAACTTGACTCAGTCATTTTCCCCATGGGCACGTTCCATTTAATAGGCACAGTGTTCTGATCCCAAGCACACCTTTGCAGACACATGTTTTAATATATGCCTTTTTTGGTGTTTCTCCAGAACGGGGCCTGGCACACTTTTCTGTGAAGAGTTCTGCAATTATGGGATGACACAAAGCCATGCTGGAGCATTGTAGACACGTGGGCATAATCGTGTCCCAATCACACTTTATGTTTGCGCACTGGCCCAGAGCTCAGCGGGAGAAAAATGGGGTTTTCTGTTCTAGTGAATGGTCACGGTCTTGGAAGCCCACAGGGGCTTGGAAGTCCACACGCTATGCTTCAGCGTTGATTTGTTGGCAGAGAGTGAGTGACGATGGAGGGCGGAGTCTTTGAGTGGTGCTAATGTACAGCGACCAGATTTTAAGTGGGACACCATTGATCGAGGTGGGGGCTGGGGGTGGGGTCCTTGATTAAAAACTTGGTCTATATGGAGCAATAAAAATTTTCA
Source organism: Nesogale talazaci (assembly GCA_004026705.1). Taxonomy (NCBI): domain Eukaryota; kingdom Metazoa; phylum Chordata; class Mammalia; order Afrosoricida; family Tenrecidae; genus Nesogale; species Nesogale talazaci. Next base: position 7,492 of record PVJH01037214.1, on the reverse strand, counting down.
CAGAACGCAAAAATAGTATTGAAATATATTTATTTTAATTTTAAAACGCCGCGGGATGTTGTTAAATTGTTGAAAAGCGGGACGTCTGGTCACTTTATGTTAATGCTTAAAAGCACTCATCGCTAACCAACAGCTTGGTGACTCTAGTCTACCCAGAAGCACTTGGGATACCAGGCCTGCGGGGCTGCTTCTGGTGCAGGCTTTGACTCCCACGTGCACGGAGTGGCCAGGAAGGGGGCGAGGCGGCGGCGCTGATGGCAGCGGGAAGACCAGGCTCCGCCTAACGTTAACCAGTGAGAAAAACCAATAGGCCAGTTCTTGAGTTAAGATGCCGAACTTGCTTTTGTTCGTAGATACACGGGCTTCCTGTTCTTCTCAATAATCTACGGCTAACATGCATAAGAATGAGAATTCCAGCATGCTTCGTTCCTATGCCCACGGAACAAGAGGCAGTCACATGAGCCACACGTGGGCCATACGGAAGGGCTTCGCATCAGGAAAGGGGCGTGTCCTGGCTGCATCCTTCACCAGACGTGTCGCATCAGTATGCTGAGCAAGCAGCCCGAGCAGCTCCTTCTCGGGGTGGGGGGGGGGGGGGGGGGGGGGGGGGGGGAGGAGCCTGGGAAGACCGAGCAGCTCCGCAAGCGCCGCCATGAATTGGAATCACCTGGGGGCAGTGGCCGTGGCACATCGAACCAACACATGATGATCGTGGTTAAAATGGGTGCGATTCTCTTGCCTAGTGGTTGCGACGCTAACTTCGAGATCCCTGTCTGACGCCGTTCTGACTTGGTAAGCGCTGCCCTTCCTTCTCATTGTGCTGTCGCGTTCGCTCCGGTTTGGGGTGGGAAGAGGGCCAAGTGGATGAACCAGGCAGGAAACCTGTCTTAACTGGAGTTGAGGAACTGGCCGCTATCACTTTGCGGTCAAACACAGGAGAGATCGTGCGCCTGGCCGTTTGTACAGGATGACTTCTTTCCCACGCATCTCCTAATAGTCTAGAAAGAATGCGGCACCTGCCTGGCCCACATCCCCGTGTTCCCAGAGCACGGCACCGCCCGGGACCTCCTGCAGGGCTTGCAGCCTCTGCAGGAGCAGTTCCCAATGGTAGGTCCAGCGCCCAGCAGCACAGCAGCAGCTTTCTGCTCTGCAGTTACCAAGGGGAATGCCAGTCATCGAGGGGCTATTGTGTCCTTGGACACTACAAGATGTGAATTTTCAGAGGGCTGCACCTGGGTTTGCCAGAAAAGAGCATTATGTTGGGTCAAGTAGAGGGTCTGTGAAAAGAAGGAGACCCCCCATGAGCACAACAGCCTGGCCAATAGACTGAACAGGGAGGTGGCACAGGCCTGGGAAGCACTTTCTTCTGTTAGCCACACCCGTGAATCAGAACCCACATGATGTCCAGGAACTATACCAGCAGCCCAGGTCTTCTAGATCATTTTCCTAGAGGAATGGGCCAGGGTGGCCATCATACATGCAAAAACGATGCCCTTAAAGTGTTCCTTTCTTTGTTATGAAGACAATATTACCTTACGTGCTTTCACCTCTTGCTATTCCTCTGCAATAGGCTGGGTGGGTGGCGGCATTTGTACTACCACAGCCTGTGTGTGAGGGCCTATTTGTACTAGAGAATTTGAGCATGGGTTCCTTATGTCTTACAATAATAAAATGAAATTGAGATTATTTGCACCATCCTACTGGTGGGAAAATGGAGGCCCAGAACTTCTCAGTGGCTCATGGGACACAGTGTAGTTGATTAGTGGTGGAATGGGGATTTGCACTTTGGCCTGTTAGGCACAGCAACCTCTGACCTTCTTCTTCAGGAGCCCAGCCCCCTGGATGCAACCGCATGTGCATGACATCATAGTGGTCCCTCTCATATGACGTCAGAGTGGTCCCTTTCAAATGGCCTGGCTACCATGCTTGCTCTGTCTTAGTGTAAATACGTCTTGGCTGCCACTGCTAGAAGTCTTTGTGCTGCCTTTGACTCTCTGGTTCTCACCTTTTTCTTGGCAAGAAGCCTAGAATAAGTGCCTAATACTTGTTGAAACAAGGTGATCTCCGAATTTGGAGAAAAATCAAAACCAAACTCATTGCCTGTTATCGAATTGATTCTGTTATCAAAGTGATTCTATAGGAGAAGGTAGAACTGTCCTTTGGGTTTCTGAGATGGTAACTCTTAAAGGAATAGAAAACCGCCTCTTTCTCCTTTGGATCAGTTGATGGTTTTGAACTGCTGACCTTGTGGTTAGCAGGGGAGCACATAACCACTGTGCCACCAGGGCTGAAGAAAGGAGCATTGAATCGATGAGAGCATCTTCTGAGAAGATGAAGTCTGAGTTGAAATCTGGAATAAGGCTCTCATATCCAGAGGTTGAGATTGGGGGCTGGGCTAGTTGGGTGGTGGTAGTGGTGGGATGGGGGTGGGTGGGGGTGTTGAGTGTTTCTGGCAGAGAAAGAGCTGCTTGAGGCACGCTCTGGAAGCAGGGAGCACAGGAGACCCAACAAAGCAACGTGATGCCTCTGCGGAGACAGGCGACTTGATGGTGGCAGGCTTGCATGCATGGCACCGAAAACGTGTTGCTTGCACACTGTGCACCCATGACGTAGTGGGAGTTAACACTGCCAGGGCTGGTCAGGCTTTCTGAGACACGTTTCCAAGATCACCCTCATTCTAGGCCCCCTCCAGGCACCCAACCTTGCAGCCTCTATAAAGTAGAGCCTGTGACCCTGCCCCTTGACCTGGTTGAACAGACCAAGGATGATGGACATGGGATCTAAAGGCACGAGCCTACTTGCTGCCCAGGGGAGCCCTCTGATGCTCTTTCTGGGGAGGGTGAGCTCACGAGCGCAGACATTTCCTGAGAGTCGATGCGTGAGTGATGTCGACTCCACACTGCACGCTGCTCTCGCTGCTGCGGCTAAGTGAGGCACAAGGTCAAGGCCTGCTTTCGGTGATTCCTAACCGCAGGGAAATGCATAAGGAAGCAGAGGGCAGGGCAGCAGGCAGTCAAGCTTGAAGCCAGAGAGCGGGCCGTGCGATGGAGCAGCACTGCGGGGAGACAGAAAATACCCCAAAGGGGAGTTCGGGGAATCTTTTCCCAAGCTCCTGTTGCAACAAATACTGAAAGAGTTCAGAGGGGACCACCCGCTGGAGGAATTAGAAGTGGGAGTTGCTGTGGGGTTCCTGGGAGAATTTAGGGAGTGAATGTGATTCTTGGCCTGCTGGAGTCCTGGAGCAATTTTTTGCATTCTTTCAGTAACATCCTTACACACACACACACACACACACACACCCTCATTGGACCAAGGGAAGCGCTTCTTTCTCAGCTTTGGAGACAAGGTGGAGGTGAGGAAGGGACTGGCCTTTGTCCTGTCTCAGAAAGCCTGTGGGTGGTGCACACGGTGTCTTCGTGCTCTGAGGTCATGGATGCACAGGCCTCCCTTCTTCAGACGTGGAAAGCTGCCAAGTGCTGGAGCAACACCAAACTCAGGGCCTGCCAGCAAGCTGGCCAGCCACCACCTGTTCTCCAGTCCGGGCGGTAGTGAGCTGAGCTAGGCTGCTCCGACAGCACCTGGGATGCCAAAACAGCCCCCCCTCCCGCCCCCCACCAAGCAGGGCTGTTTAGACAGCGGGAGCTGCAGGAAATAGTCATTATCTCCACACCTACCACATGCAGTGGGGTGGATTATTGGCTGAGCTTCAGAGGCCAGCCCCAGGCAGCGCCAAGCCCTCCTCAGCCCTGAACTCTCATTTACCACCTGGCAGCACAGGGAGCCCCAGGGACCCGGCTTCCCTGCAGGTTGTGGAGAGACGGTGGGCTGGAGTCCCTTTTCCTGAGTGGAACTCTCTGTGCACACGAAACGAGTCGTTTGCCCCCGAGCAAAACACGGCTACAGATTTGTGATGGAGGAGGGTGCGGGTGGGGTCGTGGGTGGCAGATGAACTTCTCTCTTCCCTGGCTTGAGCCAGAGAGGAGTCACCACCCCCCATCACCGGGACCCTGCCTGCTCTTCATTTCCCCCTGTCCTTTGTGGGCCTGGCTGCTGTGACAGCCACAGAAATCCTTTACGGGGCTTCCTGTGAGTCAGTGGCAGGGTTTTTACTGACTTAAAATTTGAAAGCACCCATGGGACCATGGAAGAAAAGGTCCGGGGATCCATTTTTAGAAATCTCCCAGCCTAGAGATCTCCATAGCACGGATGGAGTAGCATGAGTTGGAACAGGTTTGAGGGCCACTAACAGACCACACATGTTAATGATCTGAGCCCTGGGGGAGGGGGGGGGTGCAGTTAACCACCCTCAGCAGAGGCAGAGGTGAGTGGTTCGAGGACGCGCAGAAGTGCATGGGAGAAAGGCCTGGTGATCAGCCGGTAGAAAAGCAGCGACTTAGAAACCTCACAGGCTCCTCTCTGCCCTGACGCACGCGGGGCTGCCATGAGTCTGAATGAACTGGGCATCACCGGTTCAGACTCTTGTTAAGCTTGGAAATGCTCTTTCTTTTTCTTCTTCTTTTTTTTTAGCGTTTACTCTTGTCCAGCCAGAAAATAACAAAGGTTTGGACCCAGGCCTCAAGAGTGGTATGGGTCTAGGTATCTTTATTTATTTAAAAAATGCTCTTTGTTTGATGAGCACACATGGCAGCTCTCTGGCGCACGCAGACCCGAAGGCTTGTTGTCGCATGGCTTTTACACTTCATTCAAAGGTGAAATCCTTCGTGTCAGTGGAGTGTGTCCATCTAGATTACGCAGCATGCCGGTTGCATGACTTGCGAGGGATGTGGGGACAATTTAGCTTCCTATCTGCTGTGATGCTCAAAAGCGGCAAAATGTAGTCTCCTCACCATCCTGAGGAAAATAGAGACGCTGGTGTGGAAACAGACGCAAACACAAAGCACTCACTGATGTTGGCGGCCAGTTGGCGGCAGACGGTCTTTATGCCTGTAGCACCTGCCTGGCTCCATCCACTCCATCAGCCCAAGAAGCCAGCTGACCGTGGCCAGAGTTGGCAGTGGCAGTTGGATGAATATCTGAAACCTGACCACGTGTCATTTAGGCAATGGATCATTTATTTCACTATCTGAATTTTAAACACCAAAGGGATCTGGTTTGGACAATCTCACTCCCTCTCTAGAAACACATGCTTCAGGAAAGAGAGCTTGTTCGGTTAGCAAGAGAGATGGTGCAAAATTCTATAGCAGCACCTTGAAAAAGCCACAGAAGCTGCTTCTCTGCCTGACGAGGCTGAGGGACTGGCCTGGGTGCAAGTGAGTAGGGCTTTGAGGTTAGGGAGCGTGGAGCATCAGTGGAAAGAGAGGACACTCACAAAAAACGTTCACATGTTACATGGGCGTAAATGTAGGTCATAACCTTGTGTTCTGGACAGGAAGAATGAGGCAGTTATGATTTTTAACAAGAGCAATCAGTTGGTGGTTCCCTTCTCACTAGAAGCGAAGGTTCCCTTAGAGTTCATTTGGCTTCATCCTGACCCTCTGGGTGTCAGAGTATGACGGTGCTCTGTCAGGTTGTCAGTGGCTGATTGGCTAGATGATGATTTCCAGGCCTTTCTTCTGAGGCACCTCTGGGTGGATACACCTCCAGGCTTTGGGTGAGCAGTGGAGTGTGTTTACATTTGCCTCACCGTGGACCTCCAGGTCTTCCTCCAGTCTTTGGGTTCATGGTGTATTAAGATGGAAAGATTTGGTCCCCTGTGCCAACCGGCTACTAACCGGAAGAGGTGGACTCCCAGTGTATGCTGATTAAGAAGAGGAAGGCCTGTCTGATTGGCAAGGAGTCTGGGGCTCACTCAGGTGTGGCTCTTCTCCCTCCCTGGAGCTTCCTTTGAGCAGCTTCTTTGGGGTGGTTGTCTGTCCTTCTGGAAGCTTGCATGGTGCTAGGATGCTGGAAGGGAGGTCACTGATCTTTCAAATCCCAAGAAGGTCACCCTTGATGGACACATTTTAGTAGACCTTCCAGACTTAGCTGGGCTAGGAAGACGGGTCTTTTTATCTACTTCTGAATATTGGCCAATGAAAACCCCCCGGGAATCACAGACTATGGGAAGATGGGTCCCCTGTGTTGGAAGTCACTACCCAATGTCCTCACCAAGAGAATAAAACGTCCAAGGATGATGGAGAGGACGCATGACCAGGCCATGTCTGGTTCTGCAGGGCACAAGGTGGCTGTGAGTCACAGCGGACAGGGCTACAGAGTCACTTCCACGGGTCAGGTTTGTAGGACTCAACGGTTTGCATGTGTCTCCAGGTTAATGGTCACTCAGAAGCAGGCAGAAGAGCATGGCAGGGCATCGTAGCTCCCTCTCAGAGCACTGTGTCCTCAAAGAGAGAGTGGGGGATGCGTGAAAAGGGAGAAGCGAGCCGTGTGCAGAAGTTGGGGTGGAGCTCCGCATTACTTAAGGAAGGGTTAGAGTGACAGGTGGACACCGAAGCAGCCATTGGATTCCTTGCTGCTGCAGTGATTCCGCAGAGCACGAAGGAAGGACAGAGTTCAGGGATTTTTAGATCCTTGGCAGGCATCTTCATGTTCTGGCTCAGGCAGCTACTGGCTGGGGGCTGAGCTGCAAAATACCTGCCATGGGCGTGGGGGTGGGGGTGGGTAGGGTGCTAACAAAGAAAAGGGAAAGGGGTGCCTTTCCAGTTGACTGATAAGAGTTTGCTTTAGGAACCGTTGATCGCTCAAAACTCCCTTCTATCTTATCCATCTGGACCACGGGGGTTTGTCCTGCATACTGACTCCGAGAAGCAGGCAGATAAACACAGCAAGACTGCATTGTGTCTGATGATGTCATACCTTTCTCTCTGTGTCACCACTTCCTTGCCCTTCCTCAACCCTTGTCTTTTCCCCCAACCTGGGAGGACATGGCCGGGCTTCCCACAGGACTGGTCCTTGACCCAGAGCACACTTCTGCATGGAGAGTCAGCCCTGAGCACCACAAACCAGGAGTATGGCCGCAGTGAACTTTGGTAACGCCAACCGGTGCCCTTTACCACATTCCCATTTGTTTGGAGATTCATTTGACCCAGCTGTGATTGTTGTGAAAATACTATGATGAAATAGTGGGAGGGGAAAATGAAGAACAGCAGCTCTTCACAAAATAGGAAATGATCCACTCCGTGCTTGCCCTAGGAGGCTGCAAATGAAGAGGACGTGTGCGTGCATGCGTGTGTATGTGTGAAATCCTAAGATTTGGGTGCTACCGTTTTAATGAACATTTTCAAGAGGCTTTATGTTTTCTTGAAAAAGGTAACATGGAAATAACCACTTTTTTCTGGTGATAAATTCATATATATTAAGAAAAGCGAGAAAACAAAACAAGACAAACCAAACCACAGGTGTGATAGGATCTGGGAGCTCTAAAACCAGGGAAGCAATCACCTGTTTTCCCTTCAGGTTGAGAGGACTGAGCTGTGTCAGGAATTCGAGGCTGCAGAATTGTAAGGATGAGAAAGGCCAGACTGGCTTTGCTGGG
>PVJH01037213.1:0-18079 GCA_004026705.1 Nesogale talazaci | reverse complement strand
CAGCAACCTTTATGCAATGCAGCAAAAATAACTTCCAGCAAATTGTTAACCCTTGGCTACACAATTTTAACCCTTGGCTAATATAATTTTCATTTTGGTACATGTTTAAGTCTAAATGGGAATGACAAGTTTCAGAATGTCAGAGTAAGTTGCAAATGGTCAAGAGTTAAATAACTTATTATAAAATATCTAACTGTGCAAGACTAACAAGGCAACAAAGCAACTTGTCACTACCTGATGTCCAGCCACACTAGTCTATTGCTTTATCAATCAGAATAAAAATAGATTTTCTCTGCATGAAGTTTACAAATAAAATATAGCTGTTAATACTCAAATTTTCTCCAACCACAAGTAATTCTTTTTTTTTTTTTTAGGCATCACTGCCCTGGTGGTGGGTAGGAGGCCCAGCCTTTGCTCCTGGGAGCCGGAATTGAACCTCTATCCCAGTGGGCCGCAGTCCTGCGCACAACCACTACACCACCGGGGCTCAGCCCACAAGTAATTCTTTTAGTGCAATGAAATTGTATAAATTTTAGTGCAATAAAACTTTAACTAAATATGTAAGTTTTTCCACAGCCACCGTCTTTGTCGCTCTAACCCTCCTGGAGCAATAGCCCAAGAGTGCTGTTATAATGTTAATAACTCTACACCAAGCAGATAAACAGAATTCAAATGGCTGTAAAATCTAAAAGCTAGTCTGTTTCCCACAACCACAGGATTGTATGCCTACCTGCCCTGGTAAACCTTAGTTTTGCCTCCTCCCTGGTAGCAGCTAAAGTTTCCAGCGAAGCATTAAAACACAGCATGCTCCAAACACAGAACTTCAGCAAACAACTCCCACTGGTCATAAACTCCAGCTCAAAGTCTCTCACCTCCTTGCAGTAACAGCTTACATCCTTGGCTCAGGTAGCCCTTCAAAACTACTGTGCATTAAATCTGTTAACCTCTAACAAAAAAGATACATGCATTTTTTTTAAGTGTAACTAAAAAAATCAAAAGTTGTCACTGGGGTAATGCAGCAACCACCCCCTGATTCCCAAACCCTATTATGTCCTGGGTCATGCCCCTGGTAGAACCCCTGGTAAGAATTTGCTTGCTGTTACTTTTAACCCTTTGTCTCTTGAAGTTCCTTCAAAAACAAATAACATATCCATCATCCTTACGGTCCCCTGCCTGTTAATACTAATCCCAAACCATTCCAGTCTATAGCCCTCCCCGTCTTCACCCCTTCCCAACAGGAAGTAATCAGATCAGATCTCATGTCCCTTTTTTTAATCATTAAAAGGCTGGAATGACTGGGCTAAGCTAAGGCAGGACCCCACTCCCTGCACATCCCTGGAGGTCAGCAGCTGCCGCCTAGAATGAGGAGACATCTTCCCCCCCCTCCCCCAAATGCCCAGACTGCCTAAGTTCCTCCCTACCAAAGCTAATAAACTACATCCTGGATCATAAACCTTACTGCTGCAACCCAAACCTCTCATCTTCTCCCCATTTTCCTTTAAAAACCCTAAACCCCGAACATAGCCAGCCCTAACTTTGTTCTTGTCCTGTGCCTCAGTTTACCTTTCACTCGTCCTGTGTCTCAGTTTGTCTTTACAGTTTCAAACCCATATACTCACTCTGGCTCTCAAAATGAGCAATCAGTCTTCCTCCCTGTGTCAGTGGAATTCAGCGTTGCTTCCTCCGTAACCGCTGGCATGTCCAGAGAGACAAGAGAACAAACCAATAGTCAGGTCCAAACCTTTAATGACAAAGTGCAATTCATGATGGATTTCACTTCTAACTCACTTGTCTCCCTCCCAAAGCAACTAATATCTTTGGCCCAAGTCACTTTGCAAAACCGTGAAGCCCTTAATTTACTCACAGCAGATGAAAGGGAAGCATGTATGTTTCTGAATGAACAATGTTGTTAATATATTAATGAATCAGGTATACTAAGTAAAATGTTAAAGCCCTCCATAATATGGCCAATGAAATCAGAAAACATCCATGGGGCACCATCAGCCTCTCCTCATGGCTTCAAAGTTCTGTCATGTCCTAGATTATGGCCCTTATGGGGCCTCTGATAATAATTTGTGTAATGCTACTTTTACTTAGCTCCTTGTGTGTTTAAGTTTTTGCAGGAAAGGATGAAAGTCATCTCCAACTTAACCCTCACTCGTAATCCGCTGCCACCTAGCCTGGACCCTGAACTTGCTAGCTCTTAGTTTTCCCTCATCGCCCACCCTCAGCAGAAAGTAGTTAATGAGAGATTACGGCACCCATTTTCACTATCATCAAGATTTTGGGATGTTTGGGCTGGGTCTAGACCAAGTCAGCCCCTTGCACCCACCTCACAAGAAGAAGACGAACAAGCTGCTGAACTGTGTGACCCCTGACTCTGGCATCTCCCAGAGCTCGTCTCTCCAGACAAGGCACAGCCCTTCTCCCCAGCATCCTGGGAAGCAAGTGTGAAAAACAAGGTGATTTGCTAGTAGGTCATCTCCAGACCCTAAGCTTGCAAAGGCAGCACAAGAAGCCTCCCTTCCATTGATCAGTCCACATGTCTTTATATATAGTATGCCCTATGTATATCTGAGCGGTTGAGACAGGATAGCCACAGGAAGGGGATATCGGTTGGGGATGAAAAGCAAAGATATGCTTTATTGGAGGTAGGGAAGGACTTTTGGGAAGGGAATGGACAAGAGAGAGAGAGAGAGAGAGAGAGAGAGAGAGAGAGAGAGAGAGAGAGAGAGAAGCATTTTGAGCTCCTGGGCGGGTCCCGGGGCCTGTGAAACCAGGCGCCCAGTATTGGGGCGGTGGGATATATATATAGGGTTTGAGCTACAGGCATGTGGGCTGATAAAAGAAAATGGAGACTTCTCATGCTGGGTTTTCGCAAGTTTCAGGTTGCGAGATGACCTGTGAGCAAGTCATCTCTTTTTTCAAATTTGTTTCCCGGGATGTTACCAGGGGAGCTTGGAGTTTTCCTAGAGGCTGTGCCCTCCCTGGGGAGATCAGCTCTGTGAGATGCCAAAGGCAGGGGTTACCAAGATCAGCGGGTTGTTCATCTTCTTGTGAGGCTGGTGCCATAGAGTGCAAGGGGCTGCCCAGTCCAGGGGACTGCCTGGTTTGACCTGACCCATACAACATCCACTGCCCCAAGACCAGTCACTGCTTCTATGGCCCAACTCATCAAGTTAGAAAATCCATCAGAAACTCAAAATGCTTCTGTCCATTTCTCTGCTCTCCTTTCCCTCCTGAAAGTTCTTTTCCCTTGCCTTAATAAAACCTTTCTGTATTTTTAATTTCTAACTGAGCCTTGTCTGCTTGCTGCGCCTATACCTACACCTTTCATCTTGCACCTCTGGCTCTGTGCTTTCTTGGGCACTGAGTGGGGGACAACTGGATGGGTCCCAGGGGCCAGTTGTATAGTTGAAGGGTAAATTAATGAGCCATCAGACAAGATAAAGCATGCAAGAGCTCACCTGCTCAGTTATGACTTCAGGATCCAGGTCCGAGCAGAGAAAGAGAGATCAATGTAGTCTCACGAGCCTATACAATCTCCTATAAGCCTATATATAAGCAAGCGGTGGGAAGAGCATATGTAAAATCAAGGAATTGCACAAGAGGCATCCATATGATGAGTGGGACAAGCTGGGGGGGTGTCTACATGCAATAGGAAGGGGAGCTATGAGGAGCACACATGTGACAGGAAGGCACAACTGTAACAAGATGGCAGTCAAGATGCTCTACAGTCAAAATGCTCTACAGTCAAGATGGCAGCCTAACCTTGGTCATCTGAGTTGACTTGACTTTAGATGTCTTTGAGCTCTCCTTCATTATCCTTATCAGAAGGGAGTGGGCCCTACCTAGGGTGGGATAGACCTTAGGGTCCAATTGCTTTTGATAGTAGACAACATTTAGGCAGATAACCTTCAAACAGTTGGCCTTCAAGCATAAAATGTGCTGCCATTTGTTCGCAAGCAGCACCTTAGATTTGGTATCATTATGGAGGTATGTCATGGGGAATAACTTTTACTTAGGAGAATGTGAGTAGGACACATCTCCAACCCATGAATGCGAAGGTTTGGGGAGCTTTGGTCCCCCAGACTCCTTAATGTATGAATGTTGAGAGTTTGTCCTCATATACTCTCTTCCCAGTTCTGTTTCCCACAACACCGAATCAACACAGACAACCCGAGGAGGAGGCATGGCATATAGGGGCAACCCTCATGCCAGGCTCTGAGATACATGCTTCCTCTCACTGGATTCTCATGCCCAGCCCTGGGGCTCCAGTTTTATGGGCGAGGAAGCAGGAGCTCAGAGATGTTGTGCAAGGTTAGTTACACCATTGGGTCCCTGAGGGGGTCAAGATTCAAGCTGCAGCCCATCTGGCTGCAAATCCCATGCTCTTTCCATACTCCATATTTCATCCTTTCTCCCTGTCCCAACACCCTTCCCCCCGCCCCCCTCACCACTTCGCTGCCCTCTGGCGTCTTGCATTGCCTCAGTCTGTATGACACATAGGTGGGAGGGAATGTTATGACTCAAATGCAGAGGGGGAGATGCAGTATGGTGGATTTCATATTGCAATATTAGAGATCGTGATATCTGCATATAGAAAGATCAATGAGCATAAAGAAATGGCTAAAAGGAAGAGAACACTATTGTGATACTATAGTTCATGGAAAACTCCAATTATCTTCATTTTAGATCATCTCTGAACTGGAAGACTTGAAAGAAGAGAGATGTGTGGTTTTTTGTTTCTTCCCCCCAGCCACACCTTCCATCAGGAGCCCTGGTGAAGCGCTGTGTTTCTTTGAACATGCAGGGAGCATTGGTAGCCAAATGTCCTCAGTGAGAGGCTGTGCCACACAAAGATGGGCCAGGCTGTTCTTGTCAAGGTTACGGTTTAAAAAAACCCCAGGAGCAGTTCCATTCTGTCACATGGGTCTCTATGCGTCCATATCGACTGAATGGCACCCAACAACAGCTGTGTGGCTGTAACCAAGTACCACAGACTCAGTAGCCTTACAGTCGCCTCATAAGCATGTGAAAGTTGGACACTGGATAAGGAAGACCTTAAAGAATGAATATAGGCTGAGCCCCGCTGGCGTAGTGGTTGTGCGCGGTACTGTGGCCCACTGGGATGGAGGTTCGATTCCAGCTCCACAGGAGCAAAGGCTGGGCCTCCTGCTCCCACCACCTGAGGTCAGTGATGCCAAAAAAAAAAAAAGCCTTAAAAAAGAATGAATACATTTGAATGATGGTGCTGCTGAAGAGTCTTGAAAGTACCATGGACTGCCAAATGAAGAAGAAGAAGAAGAAGAAGGACAACAACAACAAACCCTGTCTTGGAAGAAGTACGTCCAGAATGTCCCTTAGAGGCCAGGATGGCCAGACTTAGTCTCGTGTGCTTTGGATGTGTTGCCAGGAGGGACCAGTTCCTGGAGGAAATCATGCCCTGTAGTCGAGGGTGCAGTGAAAAAGAGGAAGCCCCTCAACAAGAGGGATGGACACAGTGACTATAATGATGAACTCAGATATAAAAACGGCTGTGAGGATGGGACAGGACCAGGCAGTGTTTTCTTCTGCTTCACCCAGGCTCACTCTGAGTCAGAGCCACCTGCATGGTGGCCCCAGAGAACACAGACAATTATTGTCCAGTTCTGGAGGTCAGACATCAGCAGTAGGTCTCACTGCCCAGGTCGGCAGGGCTGAGTTCTTTTTGGCAGCTCCAGGAGGGACTTCCATTTCTTCCTTTTTTGCTTTGAGAGGCTACCTGCCTTCCTGGACTCACAGCCCAGTCCTTGATTGCAGAGCCTGTGAGATCAGGCCAAGTCTTTTGCATATGGAACTCTTTAGGCCAAGAGCAGTTGAACAATGACCTTAAACCCACTTGTAACTCTTGATTTTACAGGTCTGAGAATTAATATGTGGACAAATTTAAGGAAAGGGTGCTATTTGGCCAACCCCACTCTTTTAGTTTTCTTTTGTTTTTTAATGCCTTGATCTGTTTCAGGTGCAGTGGTTGGTTCCCTGTTGGACTATCATTGACACAGCTGGTAGTTTGAAACCAGCAGCAGCCCTGGGGAAAACACTGGCTTTTCTTCTCTACTCCTCAAAATAGTTACAGTCTTGGGAAGCCATGGTGGCGGTGGTGGTGGTGGGGCACTAGGAGTCAGCTTTGATTTGATGGCAGAGGGTTGGGTTTGATTTTTTATCTAATTCCTGAGTGATTGTCTCAGATCCTGCTTTCAATTAGAGCTCTGCTCAACTGTGCTGCTTTGGCATGTAATCTGAGTTATTAACTGATTACCGTATTTTTCATTTTTAGGAGCTCAATTTAAAAAAATCTATTTTCACGTTTTTTGGTAATGCTGTGTTCTTTAAGGTTTGGTTTCCATTTTTTTCTTTTATGATTTGAAACCTCTTTATTTTATAGTCTCATTCAGATGGCTTTATTACCTCTAGTTCTTGGTTTTCGGGTTTGCTAACCTTTTCACACTGTGGTGTGTTTCCTCGTGTGCTTTATAGTTTTTTATTGTAAACTCATCTTCCAATAAGAGACTATTTTTGTGGAAGTTTCCCGAGAGAGGAAAATTTCACTTGGTTTTACCTGGTCCTCTGGGATTTGATCAGTTCTGGATTTCCCCCCCCCATTATTTTTTTAAAAGGAATTCCACACGGTATGCTTAGCATAAATTTAGATTTCATATCTGTCTGTGACACAAGCCTGGCCTTTCAATTCCTTGCTCATGACTTTTTTCTTTGTGCCTTTGGTTCCAAGTCTGTGGCTGCCTTTTAGATTCTGAGATTTGGGGACCATGACTGGCCAACTCAGACACATGTCAATCTCCAGTCTGATGGTTCATGATGTTAGAGGCGGATGATTAAAAACCTTATTGTGGGGGCTGAGCCCCGGTGGCGTAGTGGTTGTGCGCAGGACTGCGGCCCACTGGGACGGAGGTTCAATTCCAGCAGTGGGGCTGGGCCTCCTACTCCCACCACCGTGATGCCCCCCCCCCAAAAAAAAAAAACAACCTTATTGTGGGCTGAGCCCTGGTGGTATAGTGGTTGAGTGTGGGACTGCAGCCCAATGGCTTGGCGGTTCAAATCCAGCAGCAGCTCTCCAGGAGCAAGGCTGGGTAGCTCCCACGACCACCAGAGGGCAGTGATGCTCCCCCCCAAAACAAACAAACAAACAAACAAAAAAAACCCCAAAAAAGAAAAACCTTATTGTGGAAGAAAAGGGCAGAGAGTCTATATTTCCATGTTGTTTTAAGGTTACTTATTCCCATCTTTCAATCATTTTAAGGTTTTTTTTTTAACTTTTCATTTTATGTATCTTTGATCAATGGTCATTCAGCCTGTGGTTTAATAATAATACTTTCTGTGACACCTTTTGATTATTTCTTAGACCAGGGATACTCAAAGTATGGCCCATGGGCCACATGCGGCCGGCCAAGGACATTTATCCGGCCCGTTGGTGTTCTTGCTGCCATTGCCTGTCCTGTTTAGCAGTCAATTTATCCTGGATCTGCAGTGAATTTGTTCATAGGTTTTTTTGGGGGCATCACAGCTCTCCGGTGGTGGGAGTAGGAGGTTTTTTTTTTTTTTTTTTTTAACTATAGTCTGGCCCTCCAATGGTCTGAGGGCCAGTGAATTGGCCCCCTGTTTAAAAAGTTTGAGGGCCCCAGTCTTAGATCATCCCACGGTTCTATTGTTGAACACCTGGAGCCCTGTGATGGTTCAAATGCCTAAGGTGTTCAGCTGCTAACCAGATGTTTGGTGGGTTGAGTTCATCCACAAGCACCATGGAAGAAAGTCCTGGCCATCCACTCCTGAGAGGTTAGCATTGGCACATGGCAGTAACTGCTCCCATTAGCCAGAACTGATGGGATGGCAACTGGTTGGCTTTATTGTGAACCCCAACCTCTAATTACCTAAAGGTTACTTATCTTAGTCCTAAATCTCCATACTTTATCACCAGTGGTCCAATTTCCACTCAATAGAAAACAAAGAATAAACTTATTTTATCTTCTGCCTCATGTCTTTCAAATATTCAAGACAATTACCATGTGCAACTTAACAGTATTTAAAATATAAAAATTGGGCTGAGCCCCGGTGCCATAGTGGTTGAGTGTGGGACTGTGGCCCATTGGCTTGGGGGTTCAAATCCAGCAGCGGCTCTCCAGGAGCAAGGTTGGGTAGCTCCCACGACCACCAGAGGGCAGTGATGCCTCCAAAATAAAATAAAATATTAAAGATTATGAATATTTGACCTCTCATGATTGTTTCCTAAAAGGCCTACAGGTCAGTTTCCTTTGTAACCCTTGGACTAGTAGAGCTGGCGGAGAGTGGGCCACTGCTACCTCTAGACTAGGATGAAGTAGAAGAGGGATGGATCTTGCCCTTCCGGCATGGTAGACCAGGGAACAAAGGAGAAGAGAATGAAGGAGAGGGGGAATAATGGTACCTGTGTATCCTGACCTTTATGGTCTGCGCGAGAATCTGCTGTGTGTGTGTGTGTGTGTGTGTGTGTGTGTTTTGCGGTGGTGTCAAGTTAAACTGTGTCCCAGATAATGTGTTGGAATCCTAACCCCTACACTTGTATATGTAGCCCCATTTGTGGACAGGATTTTCCCCATAGTGTCAATGAAGCCTTAGCAATGTAGGGTGAGTTCAAAATCTAAGCATCCCCCGCCCAAACTTTTTTGGGGACTTAGGTGTGGGCTTGCCTATCAGAACAAAGCTTTTGCATTTAACAATGGAAACAACTTATCAAATACACGATGTTTGCCCTCCTTCCTCTTTCTCGCCCCCTTTCCTTCTTGGAGGATATAAACTTCCCCTTCACTAAATAAACACCTTTCTACATACCTATCCCCCACCCCCATCCCTTCTCCTATCCCTGGCAACCATCGATGCCTATTTCTGTTGGTATAAAAGCCTTTTATTGATTAAAATAAAAAATAACAGTGGTATCATCCAATATTTGTCCTTTTGTATTGGCCTAACCCAGGGGTTCTCAACCTTCCTAATGCTGTGATCCTTTAATAGAGTTCCTTAAGTCTGGTGACCCCCCGCCCCAACTATAAAATTATTTTTTATTCTACTTCCTAACTGTAATTCTGCTACTGTTATGAATCAGCCGACCTCTGTGAAAGGCTTATTTGATCCCCAAAGGGGTCGTGACCCACAGGTCGAGAACTGCTGGCCTAACCTCTCTCAGCATGTCCTAGTCGAAGTCCACCCATGTCCTGAGAGCTCCAAAGTTTCTTCATGCTTTAATAGTGCATGCTATTCCTCTGTGGGTATGTACAGAAGTTTATCTGCCCATTCTTCCACGGATGGGCATTTAGGCTATTTCTATCTTCTGGCTATTGTGAATAATGCGATGACGAACATGGGTCTGCAGGCATTTGTTTGTGCGATGGTCTTTATTTCAAGTAGGGCTATTGCTGACTCCCCTGGTATTTCAATTTCCAATTCCTTGAGAAAATTTTACACCACTTTCTGCAGTGCTGGTCCAGTTTCACAGACCCAGCACAGTGACTGAGGGTTCCATTCTCTCCATACCTCCTCCAACACTGCTTTCTGCTTTTTGGGACGTTGCTATCAAGCCTCTCACGGATGCGATCAATACTATCACTGCATTTATGACGGGGCATCTCAAGCATCACTTCCTACGCTGGCTGGCGGCCTGCATGTCTTCTTTGGTGAGCAGTAGGTTCATGGTCTCTGTCTATTTGTAATTGGGTTATCTATCTTTTTCTTGTATTGACATTTTTCTGTAGATTTTAGAGATGAGTCCCTTGTCTGGTAAGCCATTGTCAAAGGTTTTCTCAGTCTGTGAGGGCTATTTTTCACTCTTTTTTTTGTTTTTTTTTGGTGGCCCATTACTGACCTCAGGTGGTGGGAGCAGGAGGCCCAGCCTTTGCTCCGTGGAGCTGGAATTGAACCTCTACCCCAGTGGGTTGCAGTCCCGTGCACAACCACTACGCCACCGGGGCTCAGCCCTAATTTTTACTCTTTTGGTGAAATTTTTTGATTTCAAAAGATTCCAAAACAGAAGAAACTCAAGGACTTAAAAAATATAACAAGAACTGATTCAACACAGAGTGGACTAACTCGAGCAGGGGAATGAGAGGCGTTGGAGGTTCAAATCTGGCAGCAAGACTGGGCCTTCTACTCCCACCACCAAAAAGCAAATAAAAGGAAAAGGACAAAGTTGTTTGCTTCCCATTCCACAGTTCTCTGTGTCCTCACGCGCAGGAGATGACTCCAGACAGGAGGAGCTCAGGATGGGGGGGCTTCGGGCCCCTTACCAAGCTGCCTCCATGCAATCCACTGTGATCAACATGCAGAATGATGCCCACATACCCAACCACGTCTGTCTTCAACACACTCTTCCTCAACTGCTGCTGCCTGGGCTTTGTGGCCTAGGCTAACTCCGTGAAGTCCAGGGACCGGAAGATGATGGGAGACATGACTTGGGTCCAGAGCCATGCATCCATGGCCAAGTACCTGGACATCTTCTCTAGGGGCCTCGGCCCCCTGGGAATCCTCATTTTTATCATTCGTCTCATTACGGACACAGTGATGAGCTTCCGAGCCCTGTCACAGATGACGGGCCAGCGAGGCCACTAGCCACTGCACCATGCTGTGTCCTGAACCCTCGGCCTTGCCCTGCTGGACCACCTGGCTCCTCCTGTCCACAGCCATTTGTGCACGTGTCTCCATCCATCAGCAAGCTCAATAATGCTCCCCGGTGTGCAAGAACAGAAAAAGAATTGTTTCCCAGAGTCAGTTAAGAAGCCATATCGAAAAGGAAGGTGGGTTTATTTGGGGTAGTTGTTAATCCAGTGGACTAGTGATGACTATATTCTTTTATTTATTTATTTTTTAGGCATCACTGCCCTCTGGTGGTGGGAGTAGGAGGCCCAGCCTTTGCTCCTGTGAGCTGGAATTGAACCTCCATCCCAGTGGGCCACAGTCCTGCGCACAACCACTACGCCACCGGGGTTCGGCCCTACTATATTCTGTTTAAACGAAGAAAAGATTTAGAACTCCACTTAGGAGTGTTACACAGGAGTGAGATCAAACTTTCACAATTTAATGTTTGTAGAACTAACTCCCTTCACCCTTAAATTTGAGAAACTAGGAATGTATTTGTATAATCAGTAGCTAGTTCTTTTTTTCTTATTTTTAATTTTTTTTTTGGCATCACTGCCCTGGTGGGAGTAGGAAGCCCATCTTTGCTCCTGGAGAGCTGCTGTTGGATTTGAACCGTCAACCCTGTGGGCTGCAGTCCCACACATAAGCACTGTGCCACCAGGGCTCAGCCAGTAGCCAGTTCCTTCCTTTTCAAATAAAATTTGTCATTTGGCAAATTTTACTAACTGTACATTTTCGAGGTCTTAGCTTGACCTTTGAGAAAACTCCTTTAAGCTTAGTGATGTGGAATCTTTTAAATTAGTTAAACACTCTCTTCTGCTCTCTTTATATTTCTTTAGATTCCATTCCCTCCATCCTATTGCTTCTCCCTTTTCAATAAACTTAATTATTCTCCTTAAAGGAAAAGAGGAGATCCTCTGTCCCAGGATATCTCTTTCTCCTTAAATGGATTTTATTTTGAAGACTGACTATCAAGACCATACGACCTTGGAATGAGGATGGAGAGAATTCAAATTCTGCCTTGATCACTGTGTGAGTCTGGGTATATTAGAGAAACAAATCCACAACAACTCATATGTGTAAGGGAGAGTTTTATATAAAGGGTAAGTGAATTAAGAAACCATCCCAACCCAATTCACAAATCCAACATTAGCCCATATGTCCAAAACCAATCCACAAAGTCCTCCTCCATCTCACAAAGCACATGCAATGATGCCGACTGCAGGAGGAAAGCTGAATCAGTGAGTGTGTAAGTATCTCAGCGCTGACCGGGGTCTCCACACGGCTGCCCCAGAACCCAGGGCTGCATCAGGGTAGGTCCATGTGACTTTTCCTCAGGGAGGTCTTGCAGGAAGTGAGCCTTGGCAGCCGAGGCAGCTGGAACTGGGTAAGGCAGCTGCACCCTAGTCCGACCATCAGAGACCAAGAGACTCAAGAACTAGCAAGGTGAGGTTCAGCGAGCCATTTACCTCTCCGCCCTTCAGTTAATCCCACATGTGTTTAATGGCCAGGTTGGCACGATAAGCCTTTAACTATCTCAATCACATACAGGATGTTCCCTTGTCTCTGAGCATTTTCTCTCACCGATAAAGTGGGGACAAAGACCACCTCCACGTGGTCTTGATAGTAAAGAGTTGAACTCACTTTTCAAGTGAACACATTGTTTTAGGTGCTTTGCCTGGGTTTGAACCCAGAGTCACCTGTGTGCCATGGAAGGAAACACTGCTCCTCCTGTGCCCAACTCACCATCATTCCGTTTGAATCCATTGTTACAGCCACTGCTGTCAATCTAATGGAGGAGCTTCCTCTTTAACTAGGCATGCTGTCCTTTTTCAAGGAAGGCTCTCTCCTAACAGCACTTCAAAGTACATCAAACAGAGTATCTCCATCCTTGCTCCTCAGGAGCATTCTACTTGTTCCAAGACAGATTTGCTTGTTCTTCTGGAAGTTCACAATGATCTCAGTCTTCTTTGCCAACTTTGCAATTCAAAGACATCCGTTCTTCTCCAGTCTTCCTCATGCAAGGTCCAGCTTCCAGGCGCATAGGAGGTGATGGAAACGACCATGGCTTGGGTCAGGCACACCCTGGTCCTCAAAGTGACACTCTTGCGCTCCACACTGGAAAGAGATCCTGTGCAGTAGATTTTCCTGGTGCAATATGCTGTTTGATTTCTTGATGGCTGCTTTCATGAGTGTTGGTTGTGAATCCAGGTAAAATGAAATCTTTGACAGCCTCAGACTTTTCTCCATTCGTCATGATGCTGTCTGTCGGTCCAATTGTGAGGATTTTCATTGACTTTATATTGTAATCATCTAAACTGAAGGCTACAGTCTTTGCTATTCATTAGCAGGGGCTTCAGGTCCTCCATGGTCTCAGCAATGAAGGTTGTGGCATCTGCATATCGCAGGTTGTTAATAAGGCTTTCTCCAATCCTGATACCACCTGCGTGTGGACCAAGAAGCAGCTGGAACAGAATGAGAGCTTTCTGCTTCCTTTAAAATTAGGAAAGGTGTGTGTCAGAGTTGTATCCTCTCAGCGTATTTATTTAATCTATATATTGAGCAAATAATCCAGGAAACTGGACGGGACGAAGAAGAACAGTGTGTCAAATTTATGCAATGTCCCCTCATGCTGCACTCTCTTCTGAATCTGGCATGAAGTTTTTGACAGTCGCCTGTGCAGTGGCAGAGGTTGAACTACTTTCAGCAAACCTTTACTTGCGTGTGATATTACTGAGGTTGGGTCATAGTGTGCTAGTCCGGGTAGACTAGAGGAACATGCATATAGATATAAGGAAAAAGTTTATATACAGAGGAACAGGACATTGAGTCCAGTCCAGTTCAAAGTCATAAGTCCGATATTAACTCATATGCCCAAAATCAGTCTATAAAGTCTCCTTCTGACTCATGAAGTCATAGGTCAGTAGGTGCAGAATCTCGGCGCTGGCAGGGGTCTCCCCATGGCTCCTTGCTTCCAGGGCTTAGGGTCCATCAACAGCATCCCATGGTGGCAGAAGCAACTCATTGCTGGCAGAGGTCTCCATGTGGCCTCCCCAGCTTCAGAGGTCTGGCTCCATCAGGGCAAAGCCGTGTGGTCTCTCCACCGGCTCCTCCAGCTTCTCAGATGCTGCCATCTTGTCTTGTCTGTAATTAATCATCTCTCAAAAACTAACTCCCCACAACCGGGAAAGATAGCTTCCCAGAAGTCTCAGGAGAAAGCCGTGCCCACACAGAGGCCTCATTGGCTACTCAATGGTTATCTCCAGATTAACAGGCTAGACTGCACCCCTACATTTCAGTCATGAAATTAACATGTCTGCCACACATAGGGACCCGATATGCAACAGAACAAACCCCCCCTCCCCGTCCTGCCCCATCCTCCCCATTGTTCTTAGGCTTGAGCCCATGGTTGCAGTCACTGTGTCATTCTCTCTTTTTGATCCTCCACTTTTTCCTGTCCTTCCACTTTACATGATGTTCTTCTCCAGGGACTGGTCTCTCCTACTAGCATGTTCAAACTACGTCTCAACATCCTTGCCTCTAAGGAGCTGTACTTCTTCTAATTCAGATTTGTTGCTTTGGGGGAAATCCATGGTACTTTCAGTAATCTTTGCCAGCACCGTAATTTAAATCCATCAACTCTTCTTCAGTCTTCTTTATGAACGATATTGTTAGACAAACCTCACATTCTGGTGGGTCACCTTTGACACGGGCACAAATATGGATCCCTTCCAGTTGCTGGGTCAGGTAGCTATCTTCCAAATTTCTTAGCATAAATGAGTGCTTGCAGTGCTTCTTTGGGTTACTACATTGTGGCAGTCATGTGCTTATGTTAATTTTATGATTGAGATGTAGGGCTGGAGTCTAACCTGTTAATCTGGAGATAGCCGTTGAGTAGCCAATGAGGCCTCCATGTGGGCATGGCTTTCTCTTGAGAATTCTGGAAAATCTTGCGAGATTTCCCTCATGGAGAAGCTATCTTCCCAGTTGCTGGGAGTTACTCTGAGAGATAACGAATCACGGACAAGGCAAGATGGCAGTGGCCAAGGAGCTAAAGGAGTCGGAGGAGAAGCCACATGGCCTTACCCTGATGAAACCAGACCTCTGAAGCTGGCAAAGCCAAGTGGAGAGCCCTGCCAGCGCTGAGATGCCTCTACCACCATTGGATGCTGTTGATGGACTCTGAGCTCTGGAAGGGATAAGCTATGGGGAGACCCCTGCCAGTGCTGGGATTCTGCACCCACTGGCCTGTGTCTTTGTGAGTTGGAAGGAGACTTTATAGACTGGTATTGGGCATATGGGCTAATATCGAACTTGTAACTTTGAACTGGGCTGGTTGGGATGCTTTTTTAATGTCCTATTCCTCTTGTATATGAACCGTACCCTTATATCCATGTGCATGTCTATGAATTTATTTCTCTAGTTTACCCAGACTAACACATACATTTAAAAGGTATTCTTGAATTTCTGGAGTCTTTTTGGCTAGTGCTTTCAGTAGAGCAGATGTCTTTCCTCAGAGCCACTGGTTCTTGTTCATATGCCACCTCTTGAGATGGCCTTGCACACGTGTTCAGTTGGTGTCCTTCCTCCTCATTACGACATTACTGCCAGTACCAGTTCTTCACTCTCCTTACAAATTAACACTACTCTCTCCTGTTCTTCCTCTTGGCTTGATGCTAGATTTTAACTTGAAAATAAATGTTTAACACATAGGAAAAGCTAAGCTTGTGAAATAGGAATTGGTCTTTGCTTTCCCAAATATTCCCCTCTCCCCCAATTCTTTTCCTTTAAAGTATACACAGACCTGGGCGCAGATTCCTTTTTCATCCGCATAGTGCTGAAGATTAATCAATTGCTTGAACTGACCCTACAGAGCCTTCTTGTCTGAAAGCCTTTTGAAGTTGAGGATGTATATTTGTGCTTACTTCTGTGTTTCTGAGAGCAGAGTCCTTTGATGACGGCAACAATAGGTCCAAATTTTCCATAGCTGTTTGGAGATGATTCATGTTTTGTAGTTGCTAGTTTTCCTACTTCTGAATGCGTCAAGACAAGTTAATTCATATTCAAATCAACATTCATAACTTGCCTTCTTCTTTACCACATTTACTATTTTCCTGCCATTAGGAGACAATATACCACAACACTGAGAGGTACCTTGATAGAGGTAAATGTTCTAATTCCTTCCTAGCAGTGTTTCACAGTGAAACGGTCCTCTGCTTCACTGGTGTGGTGTGGCGGTCATATACTTGATGCCAATTTCATGATTGAAGGTGTAGGGTGGAGTCTATCCTGTCAATCTGGAGATAGCCAATGAGGCTTATGTGTGGGCATGGCTTTCTCCTGAGAATTCTGGGAAGTCTTGTGGTATTTCCCAATTGGAGTAGAGAGACCTGACTCAAGTTTCTGAGATGATGAACTACTGATAAGACGAGATGACAGCATGCTGATTAATCCTGACTCCTGGAGCATGGAGGAGCCAGGGGAGAGGGCACATGGGCTTGCTCTGAGGGAGCCAAACGTCTGGGGCCAGAGGAGCCACATGGAGACTCCTGCCAGTTCTGAGAGACTTGGGAGGCCACAGGGAGACCCCTGCAAGTGCTGAGAGGCTTCTACTGCCACCGGACACACAAGACTCTGCACCCACTCACCTGTGATTGTCCTGGTGTCATCATTTGTGCTTCATGAGTTGGAAGGAGATGTCATAGACTGGTATGGGACATATGGGCTAACATCGGACTTGTGACCTTGGACTGGACTGGGCTGGGATGCTTTCTCAATGTTCCATTCCTCTTGTATATAAACCTTTCCCTTATATCCAAATGCATCTTTTTTTTTTTGTTTTTGGGGCATCACTGCTCTCTGGTGGTGGGAGTAGGAGAACCAGCCTTTGCTCCTGTGGAGCTGGAATTGGACCTCCATCCTAGTGGGCCTCAGTCCTGCGCACAACCACCACGCCACCGGGGCTCAGCCCTCCATATGCGTCTTTATGAATTTGTTTCTCTAGTCTACCTGGACTAACACATGTAGTGTTTGCCACTGATACAGTAAGTAATGGCTGTGAAGTGTGGTTGCTAATTTAAAGGCTAGGAGCCAAGGGTAATCCAAAGATTGGTAGTTCACCTAGAGAACCTTAGGAGAAACACTTAGTGATCTACTTCTGAGAATTTAGCCTTTGAAAATCACTTGAGCACACTTCTGTTCTGATACTCATGGGATCAGTATGAGTAGAACTCAGCTGGATAGCAATGTAAAAAAAATTTTATTGGGGGCTCATACAATTCTTATCATAATCCATAAATCCATCCATTGTGTCAAACACATTTGTTTTTTTGTTTGTTTTTTGTTTTTTGGGCATCACTGTCAAGCACATTTGTACACTTGTTGCCATTATCATTTTCAAAACATTTGCTTTCAACTTAAGCCCTTGGTATTAGCTCCTTTTTCTCCTACCTCTCTGCTCCCCCCTCCCTCATGACCCTTGATAATTTATGAATTATTATTTTGTCATATTGCACACTTTCTGATGTCTCATTTCACCCACTTCCCTGTTGTCTGTACCCCAAGGAGGAGGCTATATGTAGAACCTTATCATTGGTTCCCTCATTCTACCCCATCTTCCATCCGCTCTCCTGGTATGGCCACTCTCAGCACTGGTCCTGAAGGACTCATCTGTTCTGGATTCCCCATGTTTCTGGTTCCTATTGGTACCAGCATACATTCTCATGCCTAACCTGATTTGTAAGGTAAAATTGGGATCATGAAAGTGAGGTGGGAGGAGGGGGGAAAGGAAGCATTGAAGAACTAGAGGAAAGTTATATGTTTCATCATTGCTGCACTGTACCCTGACTGGCTTGTCTCCTTCCTGCGACCCTTCTGTAAGGGGATGTCCCGTTACCTACAGATGGGCTTTGGGTCCCCAGTCTGTACTCCCCCTCATTTACAATGATGTAACTTTGAGTTCTTTGATGCCTGATAACTGATCCCTTCGGCATCTCATGATCACAAAGGCTGGTGTGCTTGTTCCATGTGGTCTTTGTTGCTTCTGAACTAGATGGACACTTATTTACCCTCAAGCCTTTAAGACCCCAGAAGCTAAGTCTTTTGATAGTTGGGCACCATTAGCTTTCTTTACCACTTTTGCTTATGCACACATTTGTCTTCAGTGATCATGTCAGAAAGGTGAGTCTCATGGAATGACAATTTAATAAAACAAAGGGCTCTTGCATTGAAAAAGTCTTAAATGAAGGCCTAATGTCCATCTGCTGCCTTAATACTAGCCCTATAAATATATGCACATAGATCTATTTCCCCATCATCATATAAAATATATTTACCGATGTACATGCCTATACTTAGGCCTCTATAAATGCCCTTTGCCTCCTATTTCTTTCCTTTTATTTTCCTCTTGTCGCACTAT
>PVJH01037212.1:0-18141 GCA_004026705.1 Nesogale talazaci | reverse complement strand
ACACCTTACCTGTAGCCAGCGATATTCTTTAAAAAAAAAAGAAAGAAAGAAAAGACCTGGCCATTTTGTTATCCAGAACCTATTGATGGTTCCCCTTAGGATAAAATAATAAGGTCTTACATAAATGACCTTTCCCTCTTTGATTCTCTAAGCACATTTCCTACCCCTCTTTTCCCTCACTCCTTCCTAACTAGTCACATTGGTCTTGCTGTACCTGAAATATACCCAGTTTTCCTTCCGTTTAGAATTCTGCACTTGCTGTTTCCTCAGTCTGCAGTCCTCTACCTTCCTATGTTAATGTTTTACTCCCTCAGTTCATAGCATTCCTAGCCTCCCTTGATCATCTTACCTGAAACGAACCTCTTTCACGCTTTCAAATAGACACTGCCCATTAATAATTGATTTGATCATGCATAATTCTGTGTTTATTATTCACTCATGAGACTCCACGAAGTCAGAAACTTTATTTCACCTACGCATCTGTAGTATCTAGACAATTTCTGGTGTGTATAGGTTCTCAATAAGGACATGCTAATGGCTGAGAGAATGAATGGATGAGAGGTCAGTTCAGTTCCCTTCAACTCGGTACAGCTCACTCACTCAGGCCTGCAGTGGCCCCCTTTTTTACAATGATATCAGCCACAAGTCAATAGCTATGGAATGCTGCTCTGTGACAACTTTTGGGCTGCACTCAGCATTCATGGCTTTCTTGCTTTCTCACATTCAAGTCTTATGTGCCTGGTCTCGTCACAAGCTTCTGGAAGCAAGGGTTGACCCTGCATTCATCTACTGTGGCATGGCTGCAGCACCTCACACAGCCTCATGTACACAGCAGACTTCCATGTGTTTGTTGGATGGATTGCACCATAATCTCTCAGAAAATGAAAACATTCTTTCTTTGGAGAGAGCTCCCCCGCCGCTTTCTTTTTTCTTCCCCCCACCCCCCACGTCTCCCTTTATTTTCTATTTCTCCTCATGTCTCCCTCTGCATTTGTCCATGGAACACAGCACATGGGATGCCCATTACACATGAATGATCAGTGGACAAAACCTTGTATCTTGTTGATAGAACAGCCAATAGTTTATTTGACCTAGGCAAGGAGAGCTATTCAGAGGAAGAGATAATCAAAAATTAAATACAGTGGAGGGTGATTTCAAAATGATAATGTCATCACATAAGATACAGCACCTGCTTAAAATTTTTCTCTGGTAAAATTCTTGAATGTATATTTAAAACACTGTCATTTTTACCCTCTTAAGGAAAAATGGGGGGCCCTGGAGGCACAGTGGTTTAAAGAGCTCAGCTTCTAACAGAAAGGAGGGCAGTTCTTACCCACAAACCTCTCCCTGGGAGAAAGATGGAACAGTCTACTTCTATAAAGATTCCAAAACAATAGCAGCAACAAAAAACAGGTACACTGCCAGTAATTCTGAGACTATCAATCATCACGGGAACAGATAACCTAGTTACCCCCCCCCCCCCCACACACACACCACCACCACCACCCATCCACAGCAGTTGATGGATTTCAATCCCGTCCTTGTAGTTAGTTGCCCGATGTTTATCCAACGGTGTGTGCAGCCATGGCAACCCAATGAGGAGGGGTTCTAAGGTTGCCATGCTTTTGACTCAAAAGCAATAGGCTTCATTTTAAGTGAAAAATTCAGTGGTATTGGGCTGAGCCCTGGTGGCATAGTGGTTGTGCGCAGGACTGCGACCCACTGGGATGGAGGTTCAATTCCAGCAGCGGCTCCACAGGAGCAAAGGCTGGGCCTCCTACCGAGGGCAGTGATGCCAAAAAAACAAAAACAAAAAAATTCAGTGGTATCAATTATATTCACTAAATTGTGCAATCATTTCTTCTCTCCGGTTTCAAATGCTTCTATTCATTCTAAATAGAAACTCTGTACCCCTTAAACAACAATGTCACATTTCCCTATCTTCCCAGCCCCTGGTAACTGAGTAAACATGGCCTCGTCTAGCTCTTTCTGTCATTGTCTTATTTATTTTTCTTAAAACATTTTCTTGTGGCTTGTATAAAGCTTGACAGAGCGAATTAACTTCCCATTCAGCTCACACACACATTTTATGGCATTAGCAGCAATCTCCCCAATGGAGCTGCACTCTTTCCACTCTCTCTCTGAGTTCTAAGTCACCCATGTGACTAGGCTCTATCCGCCTTATGAACTTTGTTTCTGGATGAAGACTACCCTTTTCGTCTCACAGGGCTGATTCTTCTGGAAACTATGTCCCTCATGGATGTCATTCATGCTCTAGGCCTGTGTATTTGGCTGAAAGTGATCTCTGGGAATTGATTCAGTTCCAGATTTGAAGGATATCCAAGGCTAATAGTTCCAAGGGTTCTACTAGTTTCTGTCAGGCCAGTATGTCTAGGGATGTTTTGTTGTTGTTGTAATTTTGAATTGTGTTCTATATTTTTCCCCCCATTCAGTCTGGGACCTTCTTCTGTGATCCTGATCAGAGGGTCAGCAGAGGTAGCCGGACACTACCCAGTCTCTCTAATCTCAGGTGAGTAGAGGTGGTGGTTGGTGGTCCCTTAGTCCTTTGCACTGCTGACATGAGTCTTGAATGTTCTTCACTCTTCTTTGGTCCAGACAGGGAGTGATCAATAGTTTCATATTAGATGGTCCCTCATAGTTTTTAAGACTGTCACCACTCACTCTAGTAGAACATTGCCTTTATGGATTATGCTATTATGCCAGTGACTTAGATTTCTCTCGAGATTATGGTTCTAAGCTGTCAAGCCCAGTAATTCAACCCTTTGAGCTGTTTGGTAACGGTTAAAAAGTGTTCATAATGTTGACCCAGCCATATGCACTTCTATATATCTAAATATATTTGCAGTACATATATATATAAAGGTAGCAACATCATCTGCCAAGCCTGGATATGCTTTGACTGGATCCAAATATAAGGGATCTTTGAAAAGTTCAGGTATAATGATGTTGGATTTTTCCTTGAATGTTCTGAAGCCTCCTCATATTTCTTAGAGGTGGGATCATATAATGGTTGTCTTTTTAGGCGACCCCTTTCATTTAACCTAATATTTTCAAGGTTCACTCTTATTGTGGTATGCATCAAAACTTTATTTGTATTCATGGTTTAAGCATAGTTCATTTGAATAGACACACCACATTTTACTTATCCATTCATATGTTGACTGATTCTTGGATTGTTTCTACCTTTATTATGAGTAGTCCTGCTATGGACATTTGTGTAACAGTCTCTTTTTGAGTCCCCCTCCCCCAATGTTTTTGGATATATATCTAGGATTGGAATTGTTTTGTCACCAGATACTTAAAAAAATCATTTTATTGGGGGAATCATACTTTACTTATCACAATACATACATACATATATGGTGCCAAGCCTTCGCCTGCCTGCTGTTGTTCTCGTTCTCCAAGCCTCTGCTTTTCCATCGGATCCCCTGATGATAGCTTCTCAACCCTTCCCCTCCCTGTCTCCCCTGCCTTAGCACCCCTCATGACTTTATATATTATTATTTTGTCATATCTTATTATTTTCTCATATTTTGTCATATGTTGCTCAACATCTCCCCTCCCCCACTCCTCCAAAGTCATTGGATAATTCTAAGCTTCACTTTTTAGAAACCACTGCCCGGCTTTCTACGATGATTGTGTATTTTATATTCCCACCAAAAATAGGTGAGGGATCTAATTTCTTAACATACTTTCCAACATTTTTTTTAATTTTTTCATTTTTGTGATAATAGACATCCTAGTGGAAATGAAATGGTAGGTACCTATCTAATTAAAATATATGTGTAATTTCAAAAAAAAATTTATCAGAGAAAATGCAGATAAGAAGAAATGAGCAAATGAAAACTACTTCCAACCCTTCCACCCAGCAATCACCATGGTGAACATGTGGATGAATATCCTTGCAGTCTCATTTTTCTTCCAAATCATTGCTGTTATGAGTCTTTTAAAACATGCCTCATTCTTATTCATATTCATATATCTTGTCTCCAGAGTATATGATTATGTGGTAACAAAGAAATAGGCTCCATTTATAACAAAGAAATTGATAAAACCACATAGTATATAGTTCTGTAGAAACATCCATCACCAGGCAGTAGAACTGAAGATTAAGACATCTAGTTCAAAATTGCCTGGCTCCACAATGCAGTTATGACATTATGTGTACAAATTTCTTCTTGCCTTTTGCCTATTCTTACTTTAACCAAAAAAAGGAATGGAGTAGGAAGTAGAAAATCAATGAAGCGACTTGCCACTCAAGGAAATTCAGAGTGTGACGTTAGGAATAGACAATGGAAAAGATAGGGTTCAGTCTTACTGCCTCAGGGGCAGAGAAAAACACTGCTCTGCTCTGTAACAAGACTCAATCCTAAATCCAGATGAAGAAGGAAAATGGAAAGGCAAGCATTACTCTAAATAAAAATAAGTCCCATGCTTCGATTCAAAATTCTTGACTAGCATCGCTTCTCAGCCTTTTGGCTAAGATCAAGTGTAAAATTCTTGACTAGCAGGGAACTGAGGATTTGGTTAGGATGTCAGACATTGCTCTTCATGAAAAAACTACCAAAAAAAGTTTAAAAAGCTGCCTGTGTTGCCTCATGTTCAAGTTGAGTTGTACAAAAATGTAATTTAGATGAGTCCTACTTCAGTTATACAGAGTTCAACGTTGTTCTTTCTGTGAGAAAGGATGCTATAATTTGGAAAAGGCTAGGGGTGATGGGTACATACCACAATGAATGTCTCAGGATCACTGGATTGTGCATATAAAAAATGCCAAATTGACAAGTGTTTTGTTACATATTTTTTTGCCACAATAAAATAAATTCTTGCCTTTTTTTCATCTCCAAGCAGTTCAGTAAAAAGAAAAACAAAGTATTACATTTCTCAAGCTGTTTGTACTCAAACATATTTTCTCCATTTCAGACCCTCAACTATTTTATTGTGTGGAATGTCTTGAACTGCAGTGGGTGAAGAACGATGGTGCATTTCCTCTGTCTCGGGGAATTCTCTCTTTGTGGTTCCTTGTCAGATTATCTATGAACAAGCCTACCTTTTTAGACATTGATCAAGTCTTCTTTTCTTCAAGGGAAGAACAGAATTTTCTCGTATTTTATACAAGAACACTTCAGATTTGTTATCAGATGTAATGGATTGTGACAGATCGTGTTAGATTTATATCAACGTGCAACATGTAAGATTCATAGGCTTTTGTGATGTTTCACTTTTTTATTGAAAAATATGGCCTATTTTGAGCCTTTGTGAGGCACACTCCTGCTTTTATGAGGAATAGAAAAAAACAAAACTTTAATTCTGTCCCAAACAGACAAATAATTACTATCTGAAGAATGTTCTGTTTCAGGGTGAGCTATTGTTTTGTATTTGCTTGTTGTGAAGGTGGATATGTGAAGGTGCAGTTTTAATAAAGATTAATAAACAAATTCCTTTCTAGTGTAGACCCCAAGGACGCTCCTGAGGCAGGGGCAGCCAGGTTGCTGCATGGAACCCCAGATGTTCTGGGTTCAGAGGCAGTCAGGATGGGGGATGGAGCATTGAGAAGAGGGACCGAGAGCAGTTACACTCTCTTGACCTTTCCTAACAGTGTATACTGCTCAAACTCGATATAGTTGGATATAGAAATGTAAGCAAATTAGTATTATCAGTACCACTGGTAAAAAATAGATTATCTTTGGGGAATGAGCTTGGGCATGGAGAGGGAAGGGTACCAGGAGACTTGAGGGTTTTTTTTTTAACAAGCTCTAGTGCCAATGGCTACCCAACTCAATGGCCAACTGCAAACCTGGAGACCAGACCTGTAAGCACATCCAAAGAAGGCCTTGGTGTTTATTTTTCAATGTTTTCCTGTATATGAAATCCAGGAGAAGTAAATCTACACAGAGACTGGCTGGATTAATGGTTCATTAGGGGTGTGGCAAGGGTGATGGGAGGGCCTGGAGAGCTAATAATGATGAACAGGAGAATGAAGCCCATGATCTGCCCTTGACTGCGGTGACGACTGTGCACCTCTTCTTGATGTGACGGGATGATTGGGTTGCATGATATGTAAGCCATATATCAATAAACCTGTTGTAAATCTTGTTGTTTTTTGATCTATCTTGGACCTACCACTTTAGCCTCATCTCCCTGCTAAAGTACATAACCTACCTTTATTTTTGTCCCACTGACTTTCTTTCATTTTTGGAAGAGGCACTGTTATTTTATACAGGTTCATGTTTTACACAGGTCCAACCCTCTGCTTTGGAAAATCTTTCTTCTCCTGATTGCTAAATGAGAATCCATACTTCATTTCCTATTTTTAATGGTGTCTCTTTCAGATATCTTCCCTAAGAATCTCATGTAACCCCCAGTCTAATCTGAGGTAACTTCTCTGTGTTACTGAGGCTCCTACACTCTCTTCTCTCACACATCTCCCTCCACACTGATTACCCCTTTCTGGTCTCTTTCTTCTACTAGACCAGTCTTTTGCAAATTATGGACTGCTGTCAAGTCTGCTGACATCTGTTTTTGTAAATCAAATTATTGGAACACAATCATGTCCATTAGGCAACATACCATTTATAACTGCTTCTGTGTACAATGGCAGAACTGAGTAATTATAAAAGATACCAGATGGCCCACAAAATCCAAAATATTTACTATCTGGCTCCTTAGAGAAAAGGTTTTCAAACTGCTACATGAGAATGTAACTTCCTAGGAGACAGGGCTCATTCTTTATCTTTGATTCCCTGACACTTGATATGTAACCAAAGGTAAAATTCTCACTGCCAAGTAGATTTTGATTCAGGGCTGCACAGTAGAAGTGAGAAACGGTGCCGGTGGCACCCTCGTAAAGTGCTTGGCTGCTCATGGAAAGGCCATTGTCTGAAAGATGTGACAGTCTAATTTCATAACGATTTTCATCCTTGGGAACCATTTGGGACAGATAGTTCTAAACGCTGTCCTGTAGGGTGGCTGTGAGTTGGATTCAAACTGATAGTGGTAGGTTTTTGCAAATACAAGTTGAAAAAGGGTGAGGTCATTAGGTTTTAAAACATTTAGTACATACAAATTTAAACTTTCTATCCTAGGGGTGTGTGACTCTGACTGATCATCATCATCATCACCTGACTGGAGAAACATGTTGCTGCCCATGCCCTGCAGGTGTTAACACTGTATCAGCATGGTGAAGGGCACTGGTTATGCGAAAACTGGTTATGCTGAAAATCTTCCTGATTCAGAAAAGCAAGATCTCGCTAAATCAACAGTCATAGCGAAGACAGAGGGAAAATCTTAGAGATTTAAAAAGAAAGATTTGCCCTAATGATATCAAAGGGATAACTACACAGTACTACAAAGGTCTTTACTCCAATGAATTCAACAACTTGGAAGACACGGACAAATTCTTGGAAAAACAGTCTCTACCTAGATTATCCCCAGTGGAGGTCAAAAGTCTTAACAGACCCATAGCAATAGAAGAAATAGACAAGTTTATCAAGGGATTACCAACAAAAAAATCACCTGGATCAGATGGCTTTACAGGGGAATTCTACCAAGCATTCAGGGAAGAACTGACACTGATCCTACACAAACTCTTCCAAAGCATAGAAAAAGATGGCAAACTCCCAAACTCCTTCTATGAAGCCAGTATAACACCGATACCAAAACCAGGCAAGGATCCCACAAGAATTGAGAACTACAGACCAATTTCCCTAATGGCTATTGATGCAAAAATCCTTAATAAAATACTGGCCAATAGAATACAAAAGTATATAAAACAAATAATTCACCATGACCAAGTGGGGTTCATACCTGGAGTGCAGGGGTGGTTCAACATATGAAAGACCATTAATATCATTTGCCACATTGACAAGAGAAACTCTAAGTACCACATGGTAATATCAATAGATGCAGAAAAAGCATTTGACAACATCCAACATCAATTCCTCTTTAAGACACTCCAGAAGATAGGAATAGAAGGAAAATTCCTCAAGCCAGTATGAGCTATATATGAAAAAACAACAGCCAACGTGATAATCAATGGAGAAAAGACAAACACTATACCACTGAAAAAGGGGACCAGACAAGGATGTCCCTTATCCCTATTCCTATTCAATATCGTACGGGAGGTTTGAGCTAATAGCATAAGGCAAAGAAAAGACATCAAAGGTATTCACCTGGGGAAGGAAGAGATGAAATTATCACTATTTGCAGGTGATGTGATTTTATATATGGAAAACCCAAAAAACTCCACTAGGTGATTACTAGAAGCAATAGAGGAGTATGGCAAAGTGGCAGGATACAAGGTCAACAAACAGAAGTCAATCGGACTGCTATATATATCAGATAAGACTACAGAAGAGGAGATAAAAAAAGAGATACACTTCACAATTGCCAACCACAAATTGAAATATCTAGGGACATACCTGACTAAAAGATCAAAAGATCTATATGAAGAAAATCACAGAAAACTAATTTAAGAAACTAAGAATGACTTCAATAAATGGAAAAATATCCCATGCTGGTGGATTGGAAGACTCAATATAGTAAAGATGTCAGTTCTACCTAAGGCACTATGTAAGATTAATGCAATACCAATACAATTACCCTCATCCTTCTTCAAAGAAATGGAAAAAATGATTACCAACTTTTATGGAGAGGGAAGAAGTCCAGAATTAGCAGAGAACTCCTCAAGAAGAAAGACATCATAGGAGGGCTTGCTTTACCTGATTTTAATACATACCATACAGCCACAGTGGTCAAAACAGTATGGTATTGGCATAATGATAGATACTCAGACCAATGGAAAAGAACTGAAAGTCCAGAAATAAAAACATCAGACAACTAATATTGATAAGGGTCCAAAAAATATCAAATGGGAGACAGATGCCCTTTTGAACAAGTGGTGTTGGAAAAAATGGATATCTATCTGTAGAAAAATGAATCAAGATGCCTCACTCCATGCACTAGAATAAACTCAAGGCGGATCACAGGTCTCGAAGTAAAACCCCAAACTATTAGAGTCATCAGTGAAGGAACTGGGACTAACCTGAGAACACTGGCACAGGGATTACATAAGCTATCAGAAATAGGGAAGAACACAAACACAGAGGAGGCACACATAGACAAGCAGGATATACTGAGGATAAAACACCTATGTACATTGAAAGATTTCACCAAGAGAGTAATAAGAGGGCAGACAGACTGGGAAAACATCTTTAGCAATGACAAATTGGATAAAGGCCTTATAACCAAAATCTACAATACCCTGATAGCTTTCAAAAAAAGCAAAACTAATTGCCCTCTGAGGAGGTGGGCAAAGAAACTGAACAGAAGTTTCTCTGAAGCAGAAATCAGAATGGCCAATAAATATAGAAGAAAATGTTCCCGACCATTAGCCATAAGAGAAATGCAAATTAAAAAAAATGAAATATCACCTAACACCCTCACGATTAGCCCAATTCAAAAAATTAGAAAGCAACAAGTGTTGGAGAGGCTGTGGGGAGATAGGGACTCTTATCCACTGTTGGTGGACCTGCCGGTATGTACAGCCACTATGGAAATCAATTTGGAGATATCTAAAACAGGTGGAAATTGAACTATCATATGACCCAACAATCCACCTACGGGGCACATACCCAGAAGAGGTAAGTAAGAATCCATGACCAGGCATCTGTGTCCCAATGTTCATCGTAGCATAGTTTACAATCGCAAGAAGTTGGAAGCAGTCCAAATTTCCACATGGGAAGAACTGGAGGAAATTATGGTAAGTGAAGTTAGCCACGCGCAAAAGGTTATGTACAGTATGAGTCCGCTGAGGCAAGCTTAATAATAATTTTTTTAAAAATGCAAAAGTGGTTTCGGGAAAAAAATCTACAGTATATAGAAAATCCTGGGAGAAGGCCCAGGTAGTACAGCTGGGAGCAAACCAAATCCAGGGCTACATATAGTAGCCAACTAGGGTGGGATGCTTGGATGCGGGAGGTGAAATGTTGTTAAGTAGAGAGGGAATGGGGTACTAACCCACCCAAGGGGAGTGTATTTTTTATATCTTCACAGGAAAACAGGAACCAAACTTAAATAAGGTGTTCCCAGAAGTGAATGTAGCATGAAGCAATGGAGCCGAGAACCAGTGGAGAGGTCTGAGAGCACAACCCCAATACCAACTACCGGGGCACCCGCCTCTCCCCCAGGGGTGTTTGCCTTGGAAACCAGCACTGAAGCTGGAGCTTGGGGAGAGAGATATACCTGACCAGAGTACACGAGAATAAATGAAGGGGGAAGAAGATAGAATGAAGTACATTCTGGCCCACCGACCCTTCAGGACAATATTCCCACTCAGAACTGCCGATACAAAGAGGACCATATGGCCAATATGAAATACAGCTACCCTCACTGACCCAAGACATTTTGGGTCAACAATGGAGAAACAGGGTCAGGATTATACCCTGTCTGACCCAACCACACCAAAATACTAAGGGTGTGTGACAAAACATGGAGCTCCAGACCGAGCACCAAAGATATACTTTGTGACCGGAGTGTAACACCCCATCCCACTTAACCAGGAGACACTTCTGGAGGTCAATGAACAGACCTTAAGCTATTTGTACGTTTTTATATTGTTATTATTATTGTATTTTTGCATGTACATCTACTGGTGAATATTGGGTTTTTCTTGTTGATGTTTTCATTATTTTCTTTTCTTTAGTTGCTTCATTATGGGATGCCCTTTTTTTTGTATTTTCTCTACAGATCTATCTGGATGGGGTGGACTTAAAGGGTGGCATAGGGATGGGGACAATGGGACTGATGTTACCAGGGTGGATGTAGTAGGGGGGCTGATCCAGGGATGGGGGGAGTAGCATGTGGTTCAGGATCGGTGGCAGGGTGGGTGTGAAAGATCCGATAGGGATTGATTAACACTAATGTAATAGAGAGATAATATTGAAACCCAAATGGAGGTTGAGTGTAATGATGGGATGGGAGGAGGTATAGGGAAATAGAGAAAACTGGGGAGTAAGGGGCATTTATAGAGGTTAACTACAAGCATATATGAAGGTTCAATTCCAGCTCCCAGGAGTAAAGGCTGGGCCTCCTACTCCTACCACCAGAGGGCAGTGATGCCTAAAAAAAATAAAAATAAATACAAGCATATACATAGGTACATATATTCATATGATGAAGGGGAAATAGATTAATATGCATATACTTATAGGTTTAGAATTAGGACAGCAGATGGACATGGGACCACCATCAGGTACTTCCTCAGTGCAAGAACTTTTTTTTCTATTAAATTGGCATTCCATGGTGCCAATTGGCATTCAGGGTGCCAATCAGCTCCCTGATACAATCACAGAAAACAAATGTGTGCATAAGCAAACATGGTGAAGAAAGCTGATGGTGCCCGGCTATCAAAATATGTAGCGTCTGGGGTCTTAAAGGCTTGAAAGTAAACAAGTGGTCATCCAGCTCAGAAGCAACAAAGCCCACATGGAAGAAACACACCAGCTTATGGTACCAAGAGATACCAAAGGGATCAATTATCAGGTTTCAAGAACTAATAGTCATAACATTATATGCTCACTTCCTGATATGATCGCTGATGACAAATATGTGCATAAGCAAATGTGGTAAAGAAAGCTGATGATGTCCTGCTATCAAAAGATGTGTGTCTGTGGTTTTAAAGACTTGAAGGTGAATAAGTGGCCATCTAGCTAAGAAGCAAGTCCACATGGAAGAAGCATAACAGTATGTATGACCACGAAGTGTCAAAGGGATCTGGTTTCAAGCATCTAAGACCTAAGAGATATATCATTTTTAGTGAGGGGGAGTTCAGACTGGGGACCCAAAGCCTATCAATAAGTGAAGAGGCATCCTCTTACGGAGAGATTGTAGCCAGGAGATGAGCTAGTCTAGGTGCAGCGTAGTAGCAATGAAATGTTCTCAAATGCTTCCTCCCACTGACTATCATTATCCCAATTCTTCCAGACAGATTTGGCTAGACCAGGGGATGCACACTGGAGTCAAAAATGTGGAAATTTGGGATAGATAATCCCTTGAGACTAGTGGGGAGCGGTGACACTGGGAGGGCGGAGGGATGGTGGAGTAGAAAGGGGGAACAAATTTCTTGGATCTACATGTGACCTCCTCTCTGGGGTGCGGACAGTGGGGGTGGGTGGGTGAGTGAAGTGACACATTAGACAGTGTAAGATATGAAGAGGTAATAACAATTTGTAAATTATTGGAAGTTCATGGGGGAGGAGAAGGGTGAAGGGGAAATATGGGGAGTTGGAATTAAAAAAATAAAGAACTAGAGGAAAGAGGGGAAGAGGAGCTTATGCTCGAGGGGTTCAAGTAGATAATGTAGATGAATGTGGCATCATGTGTACAAATACACTTGATATGAATGATATACTAATGTTGTAAGAGCCCCCAATAAAATCTATATTAAAAAAATAAAAAAGAAAGATTTGATGTGATAATGTTGGTGTTTGCAAGATAAAAAGGAAATAGATCTTTCAGATCTTTACAGGAGTAGAAACAAAAAGAATTTCAGTTTATGAGATGGGTATTTTTGTTTGTGCTGCTCACTGTTGTATTCCCATATATACATACTTGGTACATGGCAGATAAAATGTAAACAATAAATATATCAAGAATGCATGAATGATTTCTTCATTTGCTCTTGATCAACCAGGAGTACCTGATTATAAATAATCCAGCTAGTTGAAATGTTATACATTAACAAAGCAAATTGGAAAATCCAATATTCAGTTAATCGAGAGGCAACTTACTTTAGAATCATAGCATTGCATTCTAAAATTTGGATCTTTTGATGTAAGAAAACAGAAATGGATAAATGTACAATGTCTCTAAAAAAGGCAAATAAGCTGTAATCTGGGGGGGAAGTTCATTACATCTGATAGAAACATAAAAAATCATGAAAGGAAAGGAAAATGAATTGGTGACCTTACTAAACAAACTCAATGCCCTTTGCCATTCATCTGAAGGATTTAGCTGAAATCGTCTTGGACATTCCCAATACATTCTCACCCAAGTTACCTAAAGTAATTGATGCCTGCTATTGATTCAAAATTGAATGTATATATTCATATTCTCACTGTCTCTCACAAAACATAGTACTAGAAATGATGAAATCTTTGGTCTAATTCTTTTATCTGAAAATATGCTTTGAGATTGCCAACTTGATAATAATACAGAAAAATAGAAGACAAAATCATATAGAAAAATAGAGAAAATGCAACAAAATCCGAAGAAAGGAACACTTTAGATCACTGAAGTGATACTGCAGGGCTATCTATTCCAAAGTTTCAACCCTAGTGCAATTTTGAGATGAAAACTTTTATAAATTCAGCTTCCTTTTTACTATATCCTGGGGGGTGTCGTGTTCGCAGTTTGGGCTGCTCACTGCAAGTCACAGGAACCCTCAGGGACAGTGCTGCCCTGCCCTATAGGAATGCTATGAGTCAGAATTGACTTGGTTTAGTTATATTCTGTTATTTTTTTTGAAACCTACCATGAACGTTGTGAATTAATATTTGTTGTTCAGAACTGTGCTGTCCATTATGGTAACCACTAAGCCACACATGACTATTAAATATTATATATAAGTTAACATGAAATCCAATTAAAATGCTCGTTCCCCATTTGCCTGTTGTGCCCATAAGTGGGGATAGGAGAAGTTCTGGTGTTTATTTTGGCTTCTTGAGTCCCATCTTGAGTCCCAAATAACAACCTAAACCTCCCCTTGAGGCTGATACTATGACAGGTACACACTGCCCCAGCTTCCCCCCCTAACCCCCCAAGTTTCAGGAGTTTTCATTGTTTGAATAACAGCACACACAAAAACAGGCAGAGAAGTCCCCAAGGAAATAGTGGCCATACCTCACTGGTGTCGGTCCTTTGGTCCTTCATTTTCTAAGCACTTAGATCTTTTTCTATTTATGCTATTAGGCATTTATTTTGATCACAAATGCAATCCAATTGTGAATAAATAAATGTCTTTTCTCCTGTAATACTACCCCCGTGTTCCTTTAAATAGCAATAATAACAAAAAGGTGCTCAATGTCTTCTCAGATCCACTGTGGCCATAGATGTCCCACCATTGTTTTAAAAACATACTGTGACTTGGTCTTCCAAAATCCTTCTTGAACTCTAGCCCTTTCGGCTTATGGGTCTTGTCGATAGTCTTCAAAAGGGGAGGATGGTAACTGGGTCGAGGCAACAGGGAGGGATCTTCAGCAAGCTGAGGACCATTGGGAGACTGCGCAGAGGCAACCCTTGTCAACAGAAGAGCAGCTTCTTCCATGAAAGCTAGGAGCATGCCACTCACTGCAGCTGACTCAACCACGGCCACCGGTCCATTTCTTGCTGTCAGTATGGCTCCTGTTAAGGCACCACTTGTGATGGAGTTCCAGGGATCTTCTTTGTCTCGGGTTTGAACCATCCTGCCGTCAATCATGGAAAACAGACCTCCCCAAACTGCAAAGCTGCCTCCCAACTGTGGAGCCCTGGTTTCAATTGCTGTCAAACACCAACAGCAAGGTTCTTGCGCTTACTCCTCCATCTTGACTCAGTGCCGGCCTCCCCAAACTTGATTATGTACATATTCTCTACTAGCACTTAAAAACAGTCAGCGCCCAGTGACCATTGTCCTGAATGTCTCCTAATAAATTCCAACATACTTTAGAGTTAGAAATGTTCATTAAAGTAAAAATAATAAGGGAAGAAATGTTATTCATAATTTTCTTTGAAGAATTTTTTAAGACATTCTATTCGGGCATAGGTTTATCATTCACTCCACTTCCTCTCTCATCTTCTAATTAAAATATCATACCATGAAAAGCAGACAATGCCTTGTCGTCTGATCAGAGAAATGAACATGAACAGACATCATGTCCAGTTCAAGTTACAGTCTCAGACCAGGAATTAGGTCACTGGTCCCATTTTCTCGAGTGTTACATGGGGATTCCACATGTGTCAAACATGAAAAAAGTCAAGGCAACCACTTTTATAACAATGTATGTTCCAGGCAAGCTAGTAAATTTCTAGAATACAAGATATTATTTTTAAAAATTCATTATTATTTTTTAAAATTCAATTTGTGATGAATTGTTTGTCAAATAAAACAATTCCATCGGAGAGCAGTGATGCCCCCAAAAATAAAAAAATAAAACAAACAATTAGAATAAAGATAAACAGAAAGGTTATACAAAACACAAGCCCAATTTAAAAATTAAATTCAACTCTTTCAAATTGCTACAAAAGTTCCTAAACACTCCCAATCTCTGTCCTTCATCATTGCAGACCAGTCAGAAAAGCACTCATCTTTTTTTTTGGGGGGGGGGGCATTACTGTTCTCTGGTGATCGTGGGAGCTCCCCAGCCTTGCTCCTGGAGAGCTGCTGCTGGATTTGAACCGCCAAGCCAGTGGGCCGCAGTCCCGCACAGAACCACAAGGCCACTGGGGCTCAGCCCCAAACCACTCATCTTTGGGCCATTCTTTGAATTCCAGTGTTGTAGAAGTCATGCATATGCTGAAAACAATTCCTTATTCCATGGATTAGAGATCAATGAGGAAAAAGAAGCTACCAAACTAAAATAATACTGGTATTTACATCTTGGTTAGCTCGAAATATCATTGTAAGGAAAATAAGTACATAAAATGATACCATTTACATCTTTAAGAACCATAAAAGATAAATTCAAAGCCATACTCACAGAGTAAATAGCCCTCAGAAATGTCACTGTGGCTTTATAGTTATATTAATTTGAGTTAAAGTAAAATCCTTAAATCATATTCATATCTGTATTCATCTTGCTCAACGAACGATATCATATATTTAAGTGAGCACTGGAGGGTTGGTGCTCTGCAATGTACAATGAACAGAGCAGTATCATTACATATTTATCTCATAAGGTATAAAATAATAATAAGCCCAGGGAGGGAGATGTATAGATACAAAAATTCAACAGCGCTTGCTCTGGGAGGGATGGTGAAATGACAAGGGGAGTAATCAAAACTCTGTTTGTGTAAGAGGAGGAGAGGAACGAAGATAAGGAATAAGAGGATGGAAGTATTCAGAAGAAGGAGAAGGTTGCAAGCCTCGAGGAACTGAGACAGCTAAGATAGCACCGACATCTTTTTCTGTAGAGGTCCAAATAATTTGAGTTAAAGTGAGACCCTTGAATCTATATCCATCTCCATGCCCACCCTCTTCAGCCAACCACAGTACCATACACTTGATTCTTTATTTGCGGGTAGAAGAGCATCTCCTATGCTGATGTGCAAATCAAGGAAAATAAACTACCGTATTTGTCGGACCATAAAATGCACTGTCCATAAGACACACCCAGTTTTTAGAACAGGAAAACAAGAAAAAATATTCTGAAAAAAAAATAGTACCTAAAATGTTCTGGAGTACCACACCTTTAGACCATAAGACGCACTCTTATTTCCCCCCCTATTTTGGGGGGGGAGCGCATCTTGTGGTATGAAAAATACGGTAACCCCTTTAATGCTGCTGCACAACCAAAATGCGTGTCTCCAGCACATATGCACCCACTTTAATTCCCTTGCCTAAGAGAAAACACGTAGAGAACAAGCTTATGTCATATTGAGGCTGTGAACAAAACCCTCAGATGGGCAGAAGAGAACTGAGAGGTGCAAAATGTTGGAAGATGAGTCCTGATCACAGACAGAAAGTCACCAGGGTAGCACCAGTGAGCCAAGCTCCAGTCTCCGATTTAGAAGTGCATGCGCTCTCCTAACTTGCTGACAGGAGAGTAGAACTTGCTGTAACTTCTACTATAGTTTGGCAGCACGAGTGCTTGTCAAGAGTAAACATGGCACACATACCTGTGAGCCTGTAATTTCATTTCTAGAAATGTATCCTATGCTGAGATGTGTAAAAGGAGTGTACAGGGAACAGGGTTACACACCATGTAATATTAGCTTTAGCATTAGCAAAATATTGGGGATGATCTAAAGATTCAACAGTAAGAATTTGATTAAATACATTTTAGGCCACCTCAACAATATCTTAGACACCAAGTACCCTATAAAAAGATTTTATGTAACAGTACTATAATCTCCAAAATAGATCAAGTTAAGAAAAGGCAGGTGCA
Organism: Nesogale talazaci; assembly: GCA_004026705.1. Taxonomy (NCBI): domain Eukaryota; kingdom Metazoa; phylum Chordata; class Mammalia; order Afrosoricida; family Tenrecidae; genus Nesogale; species Nesogale talazaci. The sequence continues at coordinate 979 of PVJH01037212.1, read as the reverse complement.
GACCAGTTAGTGGCCCTGGCACACTACCACATGTCTCCCAGAATCAGAAGATGTGCCCACGGGTACTTGATGTGCAAAGATTATTTTAGAAGGGTACTTATTTTATTTTATTTATTTTTGTTTTGGGGGGGGGCATCACTGCCCTCTGGTGGTCGTGGGAGCTAACCAGCACTGCTCCTGAGAACTGCCGGTGGATTTGAACCACCAAGCCCACTGGCCGCAGTCCCGCACTCATCCACTTTTGCCACCAGGGATCAGCCCATTCATAGGGATGGGCTATGAACCCATCCCTAAGCAACCATTCATAGAGATTTCTTTTGGACCGTGTCTGAAGGACAGGCATAGAACAAAGTCATATTCTGCTGTATTTTTTTGGACAAATTTTTCATTCTTATTTCCATGCATATGTAATATATATTTTTAAAAAGCTACCTCCCTGCATGACAGTGACAGCTAGGGTCACAGACGGAAAAGCAGAGTGCTAGCGAAATGCAATCCGAGGAGTGTAGCTTTGGCATCCAGTGACCTGCCAAAAGGAAAGCCAAATGTTTCCTTTCAGTGTATCACCTTACACATTACTGTGGTTATTATCTTGTCAAGATTTTTTGATACTTTGCAATTCATATTTGGCCTTCATGGTCATTCTCTTCAATTGTCCAGCAACTGTTAACCAACCTTATGTAAGTGAGCTATGCAGCACAAGTATCAGTATATGATATTTAAGCAGGACTGCATCACCCCTTAGTTGCAGAGAATTTGAAGTTTTTCACTCTTCAAATTTTGCAAAGACAAAAAAGTACGCAAGGTCTACTGGAAAAAGTGATTTTGGAGAGAAAATCATATTAGCGATGTATGCTGTGGTTTTTGCAGAAGAAAAATGAGAAGGATAATCGTTTCCAATGTTTAGCATATGGCTCCGTGGTTACATTATGACTTCACGCTGAGCACTGTGATATGATTTTCAAGGAGCACTATCAGC
>PVJH01037211.1:0-18134 GCA_004026705.1 Nesogale talazaci | reverse complement strand
TGGTGCAATAGTTAAGAATTGTCCTGCAAAACCAAAGGTCAGAAATCTGAATCCACGAGGAAAGACCGATGCCTTGTGAGGATTAGCTACATGGCATTCTACTGGAGAAAGTTATGGCAGTCTGGTCACATGTGTATTATAGTCTAGAAAACTCCAGGGAAAGTTCTACTCTGTTCTACAGGTTTTCTTTGAGTTGCAATCCACTTGACAGAAATGGGTGTCGAATCTAAAAAAACAACAAAAAATAATGCAACCCTCCAACTGCACTGGCATTGAGGCACTTCTGACAGATAGTGGCCCTCTAGGACAGTGTAGAACTACCACCCCTATTGGTTTTTGATGTTGCCAAAATTTATAGAAGGGAAACTGCAGCTTTTTCATTGGCGCTGCTCTAGTTTTGAGCAACTTACCTTGTGGTTATTGGCCCAATGCATAACCCTTCATGCCACTGGAATGTGCCCTTCTACAACACACTAACTCCATCAACACTACCAACACTTGGCTTAGAGGCTGTCTTATGGCTACTTCGTGGGTGCAAAGTAGACCTGTGCCAGGTCGGGCTTTCTGTGACTGTGAACATTCTGAAGTATATTGCCAATTCTTAGGCAACTCTGGGTGGATAATATTAATCATTTCCCACTTGAGAACTTCAGAATACGTAACCATTCTCCATAAAGGAACTGTATAACAAACTGTAATGCCATGAAAAGAGTAAAGAGAAAGCCAAGAGAAACAAATGTTTACAAATTGAGGGCAAGTAAGAGGAATAAAATTATGTGTCATAAAAAAAATCCTCAGAAGAGTATAGAAAATAAACTGCAGAGTTCTCAGTTTCCTCATTCAAACTATGAATAAGTATATTCATTATTATATTAAGAGCAAATGAAAATAAAGTAATATGGACAAAGAAATTCCATCTCATTGTATAGCTCAATAGTTGTTGACAACAATTACTGACAATGCTCTCCTATTTAAAAATGTGCCATACTACAGTAAATATTTCACTAAAAGCTGCATAAATTGTTGATAATTTAGACTGCATGATGACTAAGCCCACTATTAGAATACAATAAAGTTCCATGCTTCTTGGGTTGAATAGGTAACCATTGACAGTAAGAATGGAATTCTAGGAGATATATATATATATATAATATATGTGTTATATATATATAAAACAACTGAATAAACAAAGCATACGATCCTGAGAAGTCATAAAAGGGGAAAATTAACTCTTTGATGGCTGCTCAAACCTGATAAGCTGTGTTGCTTTGTTTGTGAGTTATGCTTTAGAAAATAATTCAGAGATGCTAAGAATGACTACTGGGATTAATTTTTTTTCCAAACAAGAAATACTAGTTGAGTCAGATAGGTTTTTCAGTAGACCATGTACTATTTTGCTGAAAGATTTAAGGACTACTAGGACCTGTTAGTCATACTGTGGTGGCTTGTGTGTTTCTGTGATTCTGAAAGCTATGCCACTGGCATCTAAAAATACTAGCAGGGTCATTCAAGGGAACAGGTTTCAGCAGAGCTTCCAGATTAATAAAAGACTAGAAAGAAGGAATGGGCTAATCACTGCTGAACATTTTTCCACTGAAAATCTTACAAATAGCAGTGGAACATTGTCAGGTTCTGAGAGAATCATAGAGATCAACAGAACATTGTCGAGATATCCTGGCTATGGGCATTCAGATCAGAAGGCATTCATAATTTCACTGACAGAGAGTTGTCCTTCTAAAGTAGTCTATCATAGTGAATTGGATGGAGTAAAGTCCTGAGAAATTAAAGTCCTGAGGACCTTCATCTGCTTATGAGGAATGACTCAAACTGAGAAGAAACAGCTGCAATTAATTATGAATATTTGGAATGTATGAAGAATGAATCTAGAAAAACTGGAAATCCTCAAAATTTAAATGGAATGCATAAAGTTTTATATCCTAGTTATCAGGTAGCAAGAACAAATTAGGATTGGCCATTTTAAATCACAAAAATATATGGTTTGCTATACCAGAGATGTATATTAAAAAGGAATGGTATCACATTCATAATAAAATAAGACATCTCGAACTCTGTCTTGAAGTATAATGCTGTCTATAATAAAGTAATATCTAAACTCATACAAAAATAGCTGTAGTCAATACAACTATTATTCTAAGTTATGCTCCAATCACTAAAGTTATTAATGAAGAATTTGAATAACTTTATTAATGCTTTCAATGTGAAACTGACCAAATAGGCAATCAAGAGGTGATGGTTATTACTGGCTATAGGAATGCAAACAACTGTCCAGGGGCCTGAGAAGATGTGCATGGCTCAGAGGTGGTAAGCACATCAGAGAAGAACATCTCTTGCATGGAAGAAGGAAGGGATGAAGAAATTTTCCAGACTTTGACCAGATGCACCCTGAGTTGTAGCCTTTGATCTTGATTCAGAGTTGTAGTCTGTTAACTCTGAACATGCTCTGTGTTGCCTGTGGCCATTGTAATGTTTGGTTAAACCTTGAAGAAAAGTAGAGAGTGCTGTGGAATGGATGGCTATGTCAGAAGTGATGGAAAGGTTGGAGAGAGGAGATACTTCAAAAGGTTCAGTGCTGGTCTAATCTTGACTCTCATTATGGCCTAGAACTTAGACATATATTGTTATCAGAATGGCTGTCATTGCATGAAGCAGAAAAAAATGATTTTATAAAGGGTTTTATAAAAGGTTTTATAATTAAAGAGATGAACAGAAAAAAATCAGATACTAGACAATGTGGACACACACAATACACACACAGTTATGAAGGAGAGACAAACAAGATCTCCCTGGGACTCTTGTGCTTTCCAGTTCTTTTAAGATCCTGCTGAACTAGTTCCTTCAAAATGTGTATTGCTTTCCCTTGGCCATCTTGCTCATCTTGGCTATCCTTAAGAATCACCTGTGATTGCAAAGTACTGAGATCAGGAGTCCACATTCAGAGAAAGTGGTAAAACAAGAGATACCTGGTGACACTGAAAGAAGCCCTGAAGGCACTGTGACTCAGGCTTTGGCTTGTTAAGTCTCAGGCTGGGGATTCAAACCCATCAACGTTCTGCAAGGGAAAGTGCAGACTGTCTATTCTCATAAAGACTCATGGGCTAAACCTCTAGACAAGGTCACCATGAGTTGAATTGACTTAGAGTCATTTGTGTGTTTGATTAGTTACTTGTTGGCACCAACCGTTTGCACTTGGCCACTAACTGAAATATTGATACAATACTTGGAGGGGGGGTGAGGGAGAAAACGTTCCCTGTCAATCTGCTCCATAAATATCGCAATCCAAAAAAAAAAAATCAGAGTTGAATTTCACTGTGTGACACATACATGAGTTTGAACAGACTCGATGACAATGGGATTATTTTGCTCTGTGGTGATAACAGGATGTAGAAACATTTTAAAAACTCTCCCGTGGATGCTCATGCACATCAAGGATTGATTATCAGGCATTACTCCGGGCGAAATCTATGTGCTGTGGTTTCACGTGTGACCACAGCTTTGAGAAACTGGAAAGGGTTTAATGCGGTACATGTTTAGTTTCAGTAAGTGACAAGTAGACCCAAGAATTTGCATTTTGAACACGCTCCCGGGTAAGGCTAATGCTGTGGGTCCTTGGAATTCACTTGTACCATTTCTAGCCTAGGTACTCTGGCGATGTGCCCTTGAGTCAGTGCTGACTCCCGGTGATCTCATGTGCCCATGCACCAAAGTAGAACTGTCCGCTAGGGATTCATAAATTAAACGTTCTGCAAGACCAGAACACCAAATATTTCCCTATGTAGTAAGTTTGAATGGCTGACTTATCAATTACCAGCCCAGCACTTCACCATTGCATCATCACAGTACCTTCTTTAGTCTACCGAAAATGATAAAACAATTATTTAATCTTTTTTTTTTGGGGGGGGGGCAGCACTGCCCTCAGGTGGTGGGAGTAGGAGGTCCAGCCTTTGCTCCTGGGAACCGGAATTGAACCTCCATCCCAGTGGGCCGCAGTCCCGCGCACAACCACTACGCCACCGGGGCTCAGCCACAATTATTTAATCTTAAGTATAATCTTATTCCACATTAAAGTCTCACCAACTTTTCACTTCCACACCTCAATTTTTCTTTGTGAGTAATCACCCACCATCCTTCGGAAATGTGTATGCAAACAAATTGAGATTGTGTCTTAGCAACAGTTTCCTCAATAAAGCCAGAAGTTTTGCCTCCATGGTGACAGGAATTCTTTAAAGGTGGAACTCAGTTGGAGAAGAATCCTCTGTTTCACCCCACCCCCCACACACACACCTTTCTTATTTTTACAGACTGCAAACTACAGTAAATGACAAATTACAAACCTACCCACCTATAGGAATGAATACTGCTAAGCCAGGGCATTCTAGTGTTCTCTGAAAATTTTGAATATAGGGATGGAGACATTGTTTTGCTGGTTGCTCAAATGACATCCCTAAGAATAAATGCCTTTTAATTGTGGGAAATATGTGTTCTTTTAAATTGTAGGAGGGTAATTACAGAACAATTTATCAGGTCATTTCAGTTGAGGAAGCTTTTCTCTTTTACAGTATTACTTTGCACTTATTTTTTCTTTCAGTCTACTTCTGTGCTGGGTAAGTAGAAGAGTGTCCAAATATGTCTTTCCAAGAACTCAAATTAGCCAAGAGCTCCAGCTCACGTCTTCATCAATTTTCTCAACAAATCGTTACTGGATACATTCCCTGTGGTAAGGACACGGCTCAAACTGTGGATTAAACAGCTGATTGCCAATGAAAGAGCTGCAGTACAAATTCACCCATCTTTCTGAAAGAGAGGAACGAGAAGCCAGGTCCATAAGGATGTGCAGTCTTGTAAACTCTGGATAGGGTCACTATAAATAGAATCAACTCGAAAGAAGTCTGTTACTTTTTGCTGTTATTATGAGACATGGTGTCCATGTGCCAGGGAAAGAGTCCCAGTGGCCTGATGAGTTGTGAGTTTCTCTGCTAACTGAAAGGTCAGTAGTCTGTCACCAGTCACTCTTTGAGAGAAATATATGGCTTTCTACTCTCATTAAAATTGACCTGCTCAGAAATCCACAGGGGCAGTTCAACTTGGCCCTTGTAGAGTCACTGTAAATCTGAATGAACTTGATGGCAGTGTTTTGGATTTTTTTTTCTCTTTAATTTGCTGTGGCAGCAAAATTTTCATTTTAATATAACACAGTGCCACTTTGGGATGCAATATTTAATAATGAGAATATTTCATAGTTTACAATCAGGAATACGGTGCATCAAGATTGGGTTCATTTGCCATACTTGTGCAAGCTGTATGATGAGTAAATAATCCAAGAAACTGGATGATATGGAGAAGCAAGCAACTTCTGGATTGGAGGAAGGTTTAGTAATGACCTGTGAGAAGCAGATCAGACATCTTTGTGGAAAGTGAGCAGTACTTGAAACACTTGCTCGTGAAAGTCAAGAATTATGACCTGAGTATGAATTACAGCTCAATGCATAGAAAACCAAAATCCTCACAACTACACCCAAAATTTGCACCTAAACAAAGAAAGTTAAATGTTGGGCTGAGCCCCGATGACCTAAGTGGTTGAGTGTGGGACTGTGGTCTGCAGGCTTGGCGGTTCAAATCCAGCAGCGGCTCTCAGGAGCAGCGCTAAGTAGCTCCCACGACCACCAGAGGGCAATGATGCCCCCCCCCAAAAGAAAGTCGAATGTTGTTGTAGATTTCATTTTACTTGGATCCAAAGCCAATGCTCATGGAAGGAACAATCAAGAAATCAAACTCTGTATAATTGTTCGGCACAAGTCTTCTTTAAGATGTGAAGAGCAAGGTTGTCACTTTGAAGACTAATGTATTTTCTGTCACTGCATATATATGCAAAAGCTAGCAAATGAATCAGAAATACCAAAAAAATTGATGCATTTAAATTATATTGCTGCTGATGAATATTGAGAGTTTCATCGACTGCAAAAAACAAACAAATCTGTCTTGGAAGAAGTGCAGCCAGAACTCTCCTTAGAATTCTCCCTAGGATGCTGAGCCTTCATCTCACGGATTTGGATGTGTCATCAAAAGAGATGAATTTGTAAAAGAAGATATCATGTGTGGTAAAATAGAAGGGTAAGGGTAAAGGGAAGACCTCCAAGGAGATATATTGAAACAGTGGCTGCAATAATGAGTTCAAATGTAACAATTGTGAGTACTACACAGGACCAGATTGTGCTGTGTTCTGTTGTGTATAAATCAGAACCAATATGAGGACATCTAATAACTTAATAATATAGATCAAGTTATAATAACAGGAATAACAATTGTTTCATTACATCCCTTTTACAGTTAAAAAATCTGTACTGCAGATGAACTAAATAATTTGTCCAAACTTGCTCATGTCCATACCACTATGAATTATGTAAAGTGTCATTGAGTTGAATTTAGCCCATTGCTTACTCACCTTGAAAGAGTAAGTCTAACCTCTAGACTGTCACCTTTGAGGGAGCAGATCACCAACTCTTTCTCTTGGAGAGGCGCTGAATGGGTTTGAACAATCAATATTTCAGTTAGAATTAGAAAATTTAACTATCATAACACTAGGGCTTGTTGCTATTAAATATATGAGAATATATTTGAATCTAAATTTGAGTTAATCCAGAGTACATATTCAAATACTCTTCAAGCCTAGTTCCCCTCCCTTGGAATGTGCTTTTAGCACACAGTAAGCAGTAAGTAGTTTATAGTGAGTAAGTTTACTACGAGTATACAGTCAAGTAGTTTATAGTGAGTTGAGAGCTAAGGTAGCTATAAATGCATGTGTCTCTAGAAACCCACATAAAAACACATGGCAAAATGGTTGAGTGCTGGACTGCGGTCCTTTGACTTGACAGTTCAAATCCAGCAGCAGCTCTCTGGGAGCAAGACTGGGTAGCTCCCACGACCAGCAGAAGGCAGTGATGCCCCCCCACCCCCCAAAAAGTTCTGTGAGCTTAAGGAAGTAAAATCTATGTGGAGACTACAGATTTAAAAATTTGGAAAAAATAATTAAGAATCAGGATTATTGAATTAAGTGAACTGGTTATATAGTTGTGCTTTTCCCCAAGGCAAGTAACACAGGAAGAGGTAAAGATCTGGGAATTTCACATAGTGCAATCTTGTTTGAGCTGTGGGTGGTTAGATTCAACTTACTGGACCTTGGGTAAACTGATTCCCCTCTATATGTCCATTTCCTATTTGGTAAAGTGTGTTGGTTGGATTGTCATTTTGAAATCTGTCTGTCTCTCTCTCTCTTATGCACCTCCCTGGGATCTTTTCCAACACATTTTTGTTTGAACTAAATTGGAAAATGAATTTAATTCACATGCTCTTGAATTTCATCATTTTTTAATCAGTGAGCAGGTTGATCGGACCATATTGCTATGTTCTACACAGTTTGCATCTTCTTTTTTCTTCTTCATTTGGCCTCTTTCCAATTCCTCTGCAAGCTAATTGGGCCTCTTGTCCATAGATTTTCCTGTTCTCACCTCAAAAATATCTCCCATAGCCTCCCCTACACTCACTGTTCACCCAGGCTGATCTTGTTTATTTCTCTGCTGTCTCACTTTTCAATTGCAAAAGAAGCACTTCAGTGGTAAAAACACCCATTTCCATTCCTGACATCTGCTTTTTATTCCTGTTTCTCCAGCAGTGAGACCTCTGCATTATTTATATCATTGCCACAGGAAAATGAAGGCAAATTCTGGGGAATGTGATGGAAACCCAACACAATGACACTTCCAATTAAGCCAACCAAAGCCAGATGAATCCCTACAGAATCAAGCTTGCATGCAAGGTAGTGCATACAGCATTCTATCCAAGCTCTGGAAGGGAGTAACATCTTTGCAAGATAAATGATATTGGTGGCATGTTCAATTATCCTCCACAAGTCCTCTTTGTAAGACTGCTTTTCCCAAGGCTTTGTTGACAAGCATGCTTTGCTCTTAGTGTTTTATCAGTAGCATCTAATCAGATGAAGTAAAATGGGGGAGCATTCGCAGACTTTTCTCCTACATATACCTGAATACGGTTCTCATGATCCAGTGTATTTCCAATCTGAAAGACTTCCATCACTGCTATCTGGTCTCACCCAAATGAATTAGATCCCCCCACCCCCACCATATATATGTGTTAATCATGAGATGCACAGACCTCTTTTGAGGTTCAAGGTCTCCGTTTGACTCTAGCCCACTCACAGAGAATAGCCAATGAGCAAAGAAATCCAGCACATCCAGTCTCCACACATTTCCTATCCTGTTTTCATTTCTATCAGCTTTGGGGAAAGGTCCCTTCAGGAAGATATACCCAAAACATAGCCTCTGCTATTTCATAGAATCATGGTATAGTTTTCAGTTCAGTGGTAGAAGGAATATTTAAATAAAAACTATTCAATTTGGAGAATATGATAACAGTTTAGTCATACATATATTATCTTTATCCTCAGCCAAAAAAAATGGAGTTGGGGTGGGGGGAGAGAGAGAGAAAACAATTGAAAAAGACACAAATGACAATCAGGGCACCCCAACAAGCAAAAAGAAGAAGAAAATGTTAGAGCAGTTGTCAGAGATCCCCCAGCTAACCCAACTTTAAACCACTCCTCTTTGGGCCTGGACTCCAATTGCATTAATGGGAGGTACCCTATTTGAAGAAGTGCCCTCAACACATATGGCAGACATATGCTCCTTCCTTTTATTTATTTTTTTTGTTTTTTATAAGGAAAAGTTTTATATACAAGAGGAATAGGACATTGAACCCAGTCCAGTTCAAAGTCATAAGTCCGATATTAGCCTACATGCCTGATACCTGTCTATTTTGTATCTTTCCAACTCACAAAATCACAGGTCAGTGGATTCAGAATCCAAGTACTGGCAGGGGTCTCCCCATGGCTGCTCACTTCCAGGGCTCAGGGTCCATCAACAGCATCCAGTGGTGGCAGAAGCAATTCATTGCTAGCAGAGGATTCCATGTGGCCACCCCAGCTTCAGAGGTCTGGCTCCATCAGGTCAAAGCCATGTGGTCTCTCTGCCGGCTCCTCCAGCTTCTCAGACGCTGCCATCTTGTCCTGTCCATGATTCATCATCTCTGAAACTAACTCCCAACAACTGGGGAAGATAGATTCTCATCTTCACGAGGGAAATATCGTGAGATTTCCCAGAAGTATCAGGAGAAAACCATGCCCACACAGAGGCCTCATTGGCTACTCAATGGATATCTCCAGATTAACAGGCTAGACTCCATCCCTACATTTCAATCATGAAATTAACATAAGCACATGATTGCCACAGACCACCCTTTGTTAATTTTATACTTTCACGTAACTCTGTAACCATATGAAACCTTCAAATAAACAATAAAATCATATCTGTACCTAACAGGATAAAACTAAAATGCATACAATTCAACAAGTGTCATCATCATTTAAAAATAACATTCTATAAGTGAACAAGACAAAAGATATTCTGTGCCTTACAACTGTAGTTACAAAATATCTACACCTTGATCCTATAATCCTATGAATATATATTCAACCACCTATGAGCTATATTGCAACCACCTCATGCCTTCATACCCCCATTTTGGGTATCAGGCATATGGGCTAATATTGGCCTTATGACTTTGAAATGGACTGGACTCAATGTCCTATTCCTCTTGTATATAAATCTTTCCCTTATATCTATATGCGTGTCTATGAATTTTGTTCCTCTAGTCTACCTGGACTAACACATTACGGTACCAGAAGTGGGGTACTAGAGGAACAAATCATAAAGATGGAAAGTAGATGTATGTTTGACTTGTGCCTCGTGCTATTGTTACTTCTTTGGCTAGCCAGAAGTCAAATGTGCCCTTGCAGTTTACTGAGTTATTTTCTGGAAACAATGTGGGAAGTTAAAGTTTTGATTACTTTGTTTGGATGCTGTCTTTTTTTATTCCTTTATAAAATGGGGATTCTGCTCAAGGACAATGGTTAAGAAGGTCAGGATGCCTGACCGAAAGCAGGGATCTGTTTTGATGCCTTCAGAGACTTAATTCAATGTTTTTGTGTAAACAGTAGTTTAGATAAGGATATAGAAAAGCTTAATAAGCATTGATCTTGACTGTTTTAAGAATCAAGTTTGATTTCTGACTATGCTGTTTATACTGATTTCTTATAACTATTATTATAAATATAAGGATGCATAGAAATGTTCATTGGGAAGTATGAAAAGAGTTTGTAAATCCAGTTAACTCAAGGCAAGCATTGACCTCTAGAGGGTTTAGGACTCAGCTTCAAAGACATCTCTGAAGAGATTAACCCCACCTTGTGCTTAGATGGAGTTATGCCACACCTAGAAAGATTTCCCTGAACAAAGTAGCCCCACCCAGTCTTTCGGAGTACTCAGGATACTTGTAGTCTGAGAGCAGGTCAGACTGACCAATAAAGAAGGATAGAGTCTATTTCCTTGGAAAATTTGACTAGTGATTATCTTCAGAAGTAAAGGAATCTGGAACCATGAAGATAACTCCTCCCTGGGTCTCAATGTTAAAGGAAACTTGTGGCAGGCTGCAATGCTTGTTAGGTGACCACCCAGATTTACTGCTTGTTGGTGATAGCAGTAGAAATGTGGCAATAAAGAGCTGGGTTGACTTTTGCCACTGAAACCCGTGGACTTTGTTCACAGGAATAGAGAAGGTGAGAGCGGGTTGACTGGTCTGAAGTTCATGACCCAGCATGAGATAGCTAGGCATGTTGAGAATTTGTTGGGACCTTGGTCTAAAGGAAAGGCAACCAATGGCTACCCTGATGAGGCTAAGTGGAAAAGCCCACATTGAGTTGACCAGAACCCAACCAAAGGAAGAGAAGCGATTTAAGTCTGTGAACTTGTGCATATCGTTGTTGACTTTATGAATGGCCTGTCCTGATTTGACTTTGCTAATGGACACACATTTCATGAGTTTCCAACTAGAATGAAGGTTTTTCACGTCAAAATATATGATTGTTTCCTTAGAGCACTGGGTTGGTGTAAGTGGGCAATATAGAAATGAGATGCTCCTTCCTTTTAAACATGACATCACAATGACTAGTGATGAATGCCCTATCAAGTCTACTTAATGAGCTACAGTATACATATTTTATTACTGGTAGACTTGGGACTGAAGATTCATTGACCACCCCTACCCTGTCCCCAACAGTTGTAGCCACCAACATTCTGCAGCTCATGTTCGTTGTCTGGTCTGCAACTGCAGAACCCTACTCTTTAACTCCAACCACCTATGTGCTACCCTGCCTATCTGACAGCTGGTAGTGCAAGTACCCTGCCAGTCACCCACCTAATGACCTGTACTCTCCCTGCCCCACATTACTTGCTAACAAGTAGTACACTCATGTAGCTCTGAAATCAGTAAGTAGTGAGAATTCTCCCTCTACCAGTTTCCTGGTGACTGAGTAGAGGAATAAAAACATGACTTCATCACAATTATGGCCACAAAATAACAGGTTTCAACTATATCATGATATAGAATGCACCAAAAATAAATGTGCATGGTACCCTCACTTCATATTCACCTAGCTGGAACAACACACCTTCCACATTCAAACAGCTCCTGTAGACCATCTGCACTTACATTAAAGTTCCTAGGTAAGCCACCACCAACTGAGTTTCAAATTTATGCAAGTAAAACAAACCTACTGAATCCATTTGGCAGCACTCTCTCAAAATGCTGTCCTGATAGTCAGTGAGCACATGGACTGACAGAGCTGGGCTTAGTATTTCAGAGACAATATTCGAAGATGACAAATAATAGGAAAAAGGAATTGAGATGAAGCAAAAAAAGAAATGAACAACAGAAATTAAAAAATTCCTCAGAAAATTATGATAGCAGAACTACCTGAAAGAAATTCAAAATAATTTCAAAATTCAAAAGTGTTATCATCAAACTCAATAAAGGTATAGATAAAATCTTAGAAGAATTAAGAAAAAATGACAAAAACTGATGTGGCGGTCATTTGCTTATGTTAATTTCATGATTGAGATGTAGGGGCAGAGTCTAGCATGTTAATCTGGAGAAAGCCACTGAGTAGCCAATGAGGATTCTGCGTGGGCATAACTTTCTCCTGAGAGTTCTGGGAAATCTCAAGATATTTCCCTTGTGAAGATGAGAAGCTATGTACCCACTTTTTGGGAGTTTGTCTCAGAGACGATGAATCATGGACAAGACAAGATGGCAGTGTCCAAGGAGCTGAAGCCACATGGCCTTCCCTGATGGAACCAGATATCTGAAGCTGGAGAAACCACGTGGAGACCCCTGGCAGTGCTGAGTTGTGTCTACTACCACTGGATGCTACCAATGGACCCTGAGCCCTGAAAGCGAGGAGTCCCTGCCGGCGCTGGGACTCTGCACTCGCTGGCCTGTGACTTTGTGGGTCAGAAGGAGATTTTATAGACTGGTATTGGGCATATGGACTATTATTGGACTTATCACTTTGAACTGGACTGGGCTCAGATGCTTTCTCAATGTCCCATTCCTCTTATATATAAACCTTTTCCTTATATCCATATGCATGTCTATGCATTTGTTTCACTAGTTTACCTGGACTAACACATTATGGTACAGGAGTGGGGTAGTAGAGGAACAAATCATAAGATGGAGAGTGCATGTTTGTTTGACATGTGTCTCATGGTATTGTTACTTCTTTGGCTAGCCAGAAGTCAGATATATCCTTGCAGTTTACTGAATTGTTTTCTGGAAACAATATGGGAAGTTAAACTTTTGATTATTTTGTTTGGATGCCGTTTTTGGTTATTTCTATATAAAATGAATTTGGTTAATGTATATCTTGAATTCAGGGTCAAAAGCCACCATTCAAATGTCTCAGAAACTATGTTGCTCAAGGAGAATGGTTAAGAAGATCAGGATTCCTGACCGAAAGCATGGATCTGTTTTGATGCCTTCAGAGACCTAATTTCATATTTTTGTATAAATAATAGTTTAGGTAAGGATATAGATAAGCTTAATAAGTATTGACCTTGACTGTTTTAATAATTAAGTTTAATTTCTGACTCTATGCTGTTTATACTGATTTCTTATGTCTATTATTGTAAATATAAGGATGTATAGAAATGTTTATTGGGAAGTATGAGAGAGAGTTTGTAAATCCAGTTACCTTAAGCCAAGCATTGACTTCTAGAGGGTTTAGGACTCAGCCTCAAAGACATCTCTGAAGAGATTGACCCCACCCTGTCCTTAGATGGGTTAAGGCCACACCTAGAAAAGCTTCTCTGAAGAAATTAGCTCCACCCAGTCTCTTGGAGTACTCAGAATATTTGCATTCTGAAGAGATCAGACTGACCTATGAAATCTGTTTCCTCGGAAAATGTTGACTCATGATTATCTCAGATGTGAAGGAATCTGGAACCATGAAGATAACTCCGCTTTAGGACTGAATGTTAAAGGAAATCTGTGGCAGGCTGAAATGCTTGTTAGGCGAACACCCAGATTTACTAGTTAGCAGTGAAAGTAGGAGAAATGCAGCAATAAAGAGGAGGATTGAGTTTGGCCACTGAAACCCATGGACTTTGTTCACAGGAAATAGAGAAGATGAGAGTGGGTTGATTGGTCTGAAGTTCATGATCTAGTGTGAAAGGGCTAGACATGTTGAGAATTTGTGATGGGACCATAGTCTAAAGAGAAGGCAACCACTGGATACCCTGGTGAGGTTAAGTGAGATAGTCCACAATGAGTTGACCAGAACCTAACCAGAGGAAGAGAAGCGATTTGAATCTGTGAACTGGTACATATCATTGCTGACTTTATGGTTGGCCTGTCCTGCTTTGACTTTGTTAATGGATGCACACTTTGTGAGTTTCCAACTGGAATGAAGATTCTTCATATTGAAAGATATAATTGTTTCCTCAGAGCACTGGGTTGATATAACTGGGCAATGTAGAAATTAGATATCCAAAATGGGGGAATGAAGGCATGAGGTGGTTGGCGTACGAACTCTCATAGATGGTAGAATATATGTTCATAGGATCAAGGTGTAGCTATTTTGTAACTGCAATTGTTAAGCACAGGGTATCTTTTGCTTTGTTCACTTATAGAATGCTATTTTTAAATGATGGTGACACATGTTGAATCGTATGCATTTTAGTTTTATCCTGTTAGGTATAGGCATGATTTTCTTATTTCTTTGAAAGTTACATATGGTTACAGTGTTATATGAAAGTGTAAAAATAACAAGGGGTGGTCTGTGGTGGTCAAATGTTTATGTTAATTTCATGATTGAGATTTAGGGGTGGAGTCTAGCCTGTTAATCTGGAGATAGCCATTGAGTAGCCAGTGAGGCCTCTGTGTGGGCATGGCTTTTTCCTGAGACTTTTGGGAAATCTCATGATATTTCCCTCGTGAAGATGAGGAATTATCTCCCCAGTCGTTGGGAGTTAGTCTCAGAGACGATGAATCACTGACAAGGCAAGATGGCAGTGTCCGAGGAGCTGAAGCCTTATGGTTTTACCTTGATGGAACCAGACCTCTGAGAAACCATGTGGAGAAGCCACATGGAGACCCCTGCCAGCGCTGAGTTTCTTCTACCACCACTGGATGCGATTGATGGACCCTGAGCCCTTAAAGTGAGGAGCCACGGGGAGATCCTTGGTGGCGCTGGGATTCTGCACCCACTGGCCTGTGACTTCATGGGTTGGAAGAATATTTTATGGATGGTATCAGGCATGTGAGCTAATATCAGACTTACGACTTTGAATTGGACTGGGCTGGGATGCTTCCACAATGTCCCATTCCTCTTGTATATAAATCTTTTCTTTATATCCATATGCATGTCTATTAATTTGTTTCTCTATTTTACCTGGACTAACACAACTGATAATATGTAAATATATATACACATACATATATACATATGTATGTGTATATATACATATATACAATGTATGTGTATACACATACATATATACATACAAACACATGCACACACAATAAGTAAATATATGAATACATATATATATATACACACATATATATTTATAGCACATGCCAGAGGGACTTCACAGAAATCAGCCCAGGAGAGTTAATAAGAGGGAAATTCAACACTACTAGATCACAGGAGGTGCACCATAAAGATAAGTAGGGACATATCCACAAGGTTTTTAGGGGATGATGGCTTTGGTTTATCACAGTAAATGCCATCTGGGTTTGAACATAGCCCTGCCACTGTCTCTGCTAATGTTAGGATCAATTGGAGATGGTACAATGGCTTTATTTCCACAAAACCACAACTTGCCTCCACCTGAGCACTGGGATTAAACCCTTGCAGCCTCAAGGTCAGGGATCAGCTATATTGTTACTTTTGTTTCCTTCTTATCGCTCTATCCCCCCACAGATTCAGCAGGCTTACTTCTTTGGTGTTTTTCCTATTGGTCTTTTCCATTTTCTCTCACAGGCCATGGTGGACCTCCAGAACACTCCCCTTAGCCTAGGGAATTTACTCCTGATCCAACCAGCTGAGAGAGCCCCACCCTGGGCAGTGTAGCCTGAGGTTACAAAGTCCACCCACCCTCCACCAGGGAATATTCTCCCCAACTTCTTCCCCAGGAATTCTTGCCTGTGTGGCTGAGAGTGCTCTTATCTGTCCTGCATGGTACCACATGACTGAGCGAACTTTTTCCTACCTGCCTTAGTGCCTCACATGGCCTAAGGAAGCTCAGACAAAGTTTTACACCACTGCAGGAACCACTTCCCAACCTCCTCAGCCAGCTATCTGACCAGGACAATTCAGCCCACCATTCACGGTATCCTACAAAAAAGCAAGCAACCCATCAGTCTTCTGTGGTACTCCCTTTGTAGCGGGAACCTCCATGTCCCCTCGCCAGCACCTCAAGCTGCTGTGGGTCATACCATAACTGCTTTCTGTGAGATCATGCAGTACAGCACCATCCTTGTGGGTCCATAAATAAACCACTGTCACCTAAGAGGACTGTCCAACTTGTCCTCCAAATAACAGAATACTGGTTGACTGGGGAAAGAGTGAAGCCACAGGAGGATAATGTGAGAGGTCAATTCAATAATGAAATTAGGCACAGGGAGTACAAATTAGCCTTGCTATGAGTCTCCCACAGGAGATCCAGTGATCTTCGACTCCCTGGAAAATGCCACCTTGTTCCTCTTAAACAACACAACACAAAAGGCAATCAGTCCCAATGACGTCAATGAAAAAAATAGGAGAAACAAAAGGAAATAACAGAAGAGGTCCTGAACCTAACTACATACAGAGAAGAAGCAAAAATTGATATGCCATGGAAATAAATTTTTAAAATGCTGCTTAGAGTCATACAGGATATGATGGAAACAATACAGAAAAAGGATAAAATGATAGAAGAGATAAAGTACATACATCAAAAGGAAATACAAGAGTTTAAGCATGAGATAACAATCAACAGCAGAATCACAGACTTTGCAAATACACTGGAGGAAGCAGAAAACTTCACCAGTGATCTATAGGATAGTCAAGGAGACTTTAACAAACATGAACAAAGATCTAATAAGATCATCAAAGAAGCGGAAGAAAACCAAAGAGCTACTCTTGATGCTATGAAGAGAAACAACATTAGAATAATTGGATTACCAGAGGAAGGAACAACAAAGAAGTCATCTGCAACATTAGTCAGAGAATTCTTGGAGGAAAACTTCCCTAGTTTAATGAATGAAAACCAGGCAACCATTCAGGAGGCTGAAAGAACAACAGCTGGACTGAATCCAAAGAAGAATTCACCAAGACACATGATAGTTAAACGATCCAACTTTGAAGAAAAGGAGAAAATCATAAGAGCAGTTTGGGAAAAATAAGCAATCCCATATAGACTTTCCCAAAGAAGAATCTGCCCAGACAAATCAGTGGGCACTATGAAGGAGAGGAGTGAGTGGAGTAATATATTTCAAAAATATAAGGAAAATAATCCCAACCCAAGAAATTTCTACCCAGCCCAATTATCTACCAAGATAGATGGAGAAGAAAGATGTGGCAGTCATGTGCTTATGTTAATTTTATAATTGAAATGTAGAGGTGGAGTCTGGCCTGTTAATCAGGAGAAAGCCATTGAGCAGCTGATGAGGCCTCTGTGTGGGCATGGCTTTCATCTGAGACTCCTGGGAAATCTCGTGGTATTTCCCTCGTGAAGATGAGAAGCAATCTTCCCCAGTTGTTGGGAGTTAGTTTCAGAGAAGATTAATCTTGAAAAATACAAGATGCACCCTCAGAGAAGTTGGAAGAGCCAGTGGAGAGACCACACGGCTTTGCCCTGATGAAGACAGACCCCTGAAGCTGGAGTGGCATGCTGTTGATGGACCTGAGCCCTGGAAGCGAGGAGCCATGGGGAGACCCCTGTTGGTGCCAGGACTCTGCAGCCAGTGACCTGTGACTTCCTGAGTCAGAAGCAAACTTTATACACTGACTTCGAGCATATGGTTAATATTGAACTTATGACTTTGCACTGGACTGGATTGGGATGCCTTCTTAATGTGACATTTCTTTTTTATATAAACCCTTTCCTTATACCTATATGCGTGTCTCTGAAATTTGTTCTTCTAGTCTATCCGGACTAACACAGAAGATTTTCCCAGACAGGGAAAATCTCAAAGAATATGTTACAAGAAACCCAGCCCTACAAAAGATTCTTGCTGACCAAGTTTGGGCAGAAGAACAACATTCACCAAACATAAACTAGTGCCTGCCACATAGAAAAACCTCACACATAGGCCAACAAAGACAAAACACCTCTCAAAATAGGATTGGCTTAAGGGTGGAAAGAAATCAAGAATGATCCACGCTCACACACACATATACAACACACTGAAAAGAAAGGAAAGTAAGGAAACATCCAACATAAAAGGTATAAGATTACATCACATATTCCACAGAGAAGATAATAACCCTAAATATAAGTGGACTGAACTCAGACACTGAAAGACTGAGGCTAGCAGATTGGCTTAGAAAACACAGACCATCAATCGGCAGCCTACAGAAGACACATTTCAAGATGAATGGCCAAAATAGACTGAGAATCAAGGCCTGCAGAAAGTCATATCAAGTAAAAAGCAATTTAAAAAAA